>JAQNBH010000018.1:6449536-6613885 GCA_028752905.1 Cladorhizidae sp. MBARI D1340-BT2 | reverse complement strand
GCTGGTCCTGACTCTAGTGCTGGCCCTGACTCTAGTGCTGGTCCTGACTCTAGTGCTAGTCCTGACTCTAGTGCTGGTCCTGACTCTAGTGCTGGTCCTGACTCTAGTGCTAGTCCTGACTCTAGTGCTAGTCCTGACTCTAGTGCCAGTCCTGACTCTAGTGCTGGCCCTGACTCTAGTGCTAGTCCTGACTCTAGTGCTAGTCCTGACTCTAGTGCTAGTCCTGACTCTAGTGCTAGTCCTGACTCTAGTGCTAGTCCTGACTCTAGTGCTAGTCCTGACTCTAGTGCTAGTCCTGACTCTAGTGCTAGTCAGTCCTGACTCTAGTGCTGGTCCTGACTCTAGTGCTAGTCCTGACTCTAGTGCTAGTCCTGACTCTAGTGCTAGTCCTGACTCTAGTGCTAGTCCTGACTCTAGTGCTAGTCAGTCCTGATTCTAGTGCTAGTCCTGACTCTAGTGCTAGTCCTGACTCTAGTGCTAGTCCTGACTCTAGTGCTAGTCCTGACTCTAGTGCTAGCCCTGACTCTAGTGCTAGCACTGACTCTAGTGCTAGTCCTGACTCTAGTGCTAGTCCTGACTCTAGTGCTAGTCCTGACTCTAGTGCTAGTCCTGACTCTAGTGCTAGTCCTGACTCTAGTGCTAGTCCTGACTCTAGTGCTAGTCCTGACTCTAGTGCTAGTCCTGACTCTAGTGCTAGTCCTGACTCTAGTGCTAGTCCTGACTCTAGTGCTAGTCCTGACTCTAGTGCTAGTCCTGACTCTAGTGCTAGTCCTGACTCTAGTGCTAGTCCTGACTCTAGTGCTGGTCCTGACTCTAGTGCTGGTCCTGACTCTAGTGCTGGTCCTGACTCTAGTGCTGGTCCTGACTCTAGTGCTGGTCCTGACTCTAGTGCTGGTCCTGACTCTAGTGCTAGTCCTGACTCTAGTGCTAGTCCTGACTCTAGTGCTATTCCTGAATCTAGTGCCAGTCCTGACTCTAGTGCCAGTCCTGACTCTAGTGCCAGTCCTGACTCTAGTGCCAGTCCTGACTCTAGTGCCAGTCCTGACTCTAGTGCCAGTCCTGACTCTAGTGCCAGTCCTGACTCTAGTGCCAGTCCTGACTCTAGTGCCAGTCCTGACTCTAGTGCCAGTCCTGACTCTAGTGCCAGTCCTGACTCTAGTGCCAGTCCTGACTCTAGTGCCAGTCCTGACTCTAGTGCCAGTCCTGACTCTAGTGCCAGTCCTGACTCTAGTGCCAGTCCTGACTCTAGTGCCAGTCCTGACTCTAGTGCCAGTCCTGACTCTAGTGCCAGTCCTGACTCTAGTGCCAGTCCTGACTCTAGTGCCAGTCCTGACTCTAGTGCCACAGGACTCTAGTGCTAGTCCTGACTCTAGTGCTAGTCCTGACTCTAGTGCTAGTCCTGACTCTAGTGCTAGTCCTGACTCTAGTGCTAGTCCTGACTCTAGTGCTAGTCCTGACTCTAGTGCTAGTCCTGACTCTAGTGCTAGTCCTGACTCTAGTGCCAGTCCTGACTCTAGTGCCAGTCCTGACTCTAGTGCTAGTCCTGACTCTAGCGCTAGTCCTGACTCTAGTGCTAGTCCTGACTCTAGTGCTAGTCCTGACTCTAGTGCTAGTCCTGACTCTAGTGCTAGTCCTGACTCTAGTGCTAGTCTTGACTCTAGTGCTAGTCCTGACTCTAGTGCTAGTCCTGACTCTAGTGCCTAGTCCTGACTCTAGTGCTAGTCCTGACTCTAGTGCTAGTCCTGACTCTAGTGCTAGTCCTGACTCTAGTGCTAGTCCTGACTCTAGTGCTAGTCCTGACTCCAGTGCTGGTCCTGACTCCAGTGCTAGTCCTGACTCCAGTGCTAGTCCTGACTCCAGTGCTAGTCCTGACTCTAGTGCTAGTCCTGACTCTAGTGCCACAGGACTCTAGTGCTAGTCCTGACTCTAGTGCTAGTCCTGACTCTAGTGCTAGTCCTGACTCTAGTGCTAGTCCTGACTCTAGTGCTAGTCCTGACTCTAGTGCTAGTCCTGACTCTAGTGCTAGTCCTGACTCTAGTGCTAGTCCTGACTCTAGTGCCACAGGACTCTAGTGCTAGTCCTGACTCTAGTGCTAGTCCTGACTCTAGTGCTGGTCCTGACTCTAGTGCTGGTCCTGACTCTAGTGCTGGTCCTGACTCTAGTGCTGGTCCTGACTCTAGTGCTGGTCCTGACTCTAGTGCTGGTCCTGACTCTAGTGCTAGTCCTGACTCTAGTGCTAGTCCTGACTCTAGTGCTAGTCCTGACTCTAGTGCTAGTCCTGACTCTAGTGCTAGTCCTGACTCTAGTGCTAGTCCTGACTCTAGTGCTAGTCCTGACTCTAGTGCTAGTCCTGACTCTAGTGCTGGTCCTGACTCTAGTGCTGGTCCTGACTCTAGTGCTAGTCCTGACTCTAGTGCTAGTCCTGACTCTAGTGCTAGTCCTGACTCTAGTGCTAGTCCTGACTCTAGTGCTAGTCCTGACTCTAGTGCTAGTCCTGACTCTAGTGCTGGTCCTGACTCTAGTGCTAGTCCTGACTCTAGTGCCAGTCCTGACTCTAGTGCTAGTCCTGACTCTAGTGCTAGTCCTGACTCTAGTGCTAGTCCTGACTCTAGTGCTAGTCCTGACTCTAGTGCTAGTCCTGACTCTAGTGCTAGTCCTGACTCTAGTGCCAGTCCTGACTCTAGTGCCAGTCCTGACTCTAGTGCTAGTCCTGACTCTAGTGCTAGTCCTGACTCTAGTGCTGGTCCTGACTCTAGTGCTGGTCCTGACTCTAGTGCTAGTCCTGACTCTAGTGCTAGTCCTGACTCTAGTGCTAGTCCTGACTCTAGTGCTAGCACTGACTCTAGTGCTAGTCCTGACTCTAGTGCTAGTCCTGACTCTAGTGCCAGTCCTGACTCTAGTGCCAGTCCTGACTCTAGTGCCAGTCCTGACTCTAGTGCTAGTCCTGACTCTAGTGCTAGTCCTGACTCTAGTGCTAGTCCTGACTCTAGTGCTAGTCCTGACTCTAGTGCTAGTCCTGACTCTAGTGCTAGTCCTGACTCTAGTGCTAGTCCTGACTCTAGTGCTAGTCCTGACTCTAGTGCTAGTCCTGACTCTAGTGCTAGTCCTGACTCTAGTGCTAGTCCTGACTCTAGTGCTAGTCCTGACTCTAGTGCTAGTCCTGACTCTAGTGCTAGTCCTGACTCTAGTGCTAGTCCTGACTCTAGTGCCAGTCCTGACTCTAGTGCCAGTCCTGACTCTAGTGCCAGTCCTGACTCTAGTGCCAGTCTCCTGACTCTAGTGCCAGTCCTGACTCTAGTGCCAGTCCTGACTCTAGTGCTAGTCCTGACTCTAGTGCTAGTCCTGACTCTAGTGCTAGTCCTGACTCTAGTGCTAGTCCTGACTCTAGTGCTAGTCCTGACTCTAGTGCCAGTCCTGACTCTAGTGCCAGTCCTGACTCTAGTGCCAGTCCTGACTCTAGTGCCAGTCCTGACTCTAGTGCCAGTCCTGACTCTAGTGCCAGTCCTGACTCTAGTGCCAGTCCTGACTCTAGTGCCAGTCCTGACTCTAGTGCCAGTCCTGACTCTAGTGCCAGTCCTGACTCGAGTGCCAGTCCTGACTCTAGTGCCAGTCCTGACTCTAGTGCCAGTCCTGATCCTGACTCTAGTGCTAGTCCTGACTCTAGTGCTAGTCCTGACTCTAGTGCTAGTCCTGACTCTAGTGCTAGTCCTGACTCTAGTGCTAGTCCTGACTCTAGTGCTAGTCCTGACTCTAGTGCTAGTCCTGACTCTAGTGCTAGTCCTGACTCTAGTGCTAGTCCTGACTCTAGTGCTAGTCCTGACTCTAGTGCCAGTCCTGACTCTAGTGCCAGTCCTGACTCTAGTGCCAGTCCTGACTCTAGTGCCAGTCCTGACTCTAGTGCCAGTCCTGACTCTAGTGCCAGTCCTGACTCTAGTGCCAGTCCTGACTCTAGTGCCAGTCCTGACTCTAGTGCCAGTCCTGACTCTAGTGCCAGTCCTGACTCTAGTGCCAGTCCTGACTCTAGTGCCAGTCCTGACTCTAGTGCTAGTCCTGACTCTAGTGCTAGTCCTGACTCTAGTGCTAGTCCTGACTCTAGTGCTAGTCCTGACTCTAGTGCTAGTCCTGACTCTAGTGCTGGTCCTGACTCTAGTGCTGGTCCTGACTCTAGTGCTGGTCCTGACTCTAGTGCTAGTCCTGACTCTAGTGCTAGTCCTGACTCTAGTGCTAGTCCTGACTCTAGTGCTAGTCCTGACTCTAGTGCTAGTCCTGACTCTAGTGCTAGTCCTGACTCTAGTGCTGGTCCTGACTCTAGTGCTGGTCCTGACTCTAGTGCTGGTCCTGACTCTAGTGCTGGTCCTGACTCTAGTGCTGGTCCTGACTCTAGTGCTGGTCCTGACTCTAGTGCTAGTCCTGACTCTAGTGCTAGTCCTGACTCTAGTGCTAGTCCTGACTCTAGTGCTAGTCCTGACTCTAGTGCTAGTCCTGACTCTAGTGCTAGTCCTGACTCTAGTGCTAGTCCTGACTCTAGTGCTAGTCCTGACTCTAGTGCTAGTCCTGACTCTAGTGCTAGTCCTGACTCTAGTGCTAGTCCTGACTCTAGTGCTAGTCCTGACTCTAGTGCTGGTCCTGACTCTAGTGCTGGTCCTGACTCTAGTGCTGGTCCTGACTCTAGTGCTAGTCCTGACTCTAGTGCTAGTCCTGACTCTAGTGCTAGTCCTGACTCTAGTGCTAGTCCTGACTCTAGTGCTAGTCCTGACTCTAGTGCTAGTCCTGACTCTAGTGCTAGTCCTGACTCTAGTGCTAGTCCTGACTCTAGTGCTAGTCCTGACTCTAGTGCTAGTCCTGACTCTAGTGCTAGTCCTGACTCTAGTGCTGGTCCTGACTCTAGTGCTGGCCCTGACTCTAGTGCTGGTCCTGACTCTAGTGCTAGTCCTGACTCTAGTGCTGGTCCTGACTCTAGTGCTGGTCCTGACTCTAGTGCTAGTCCTGACTCTAGTGCTAGTCCTGACTCTAGTGCCAGTCCTGACTCTAGTGCTGGCCCTGACTCTAGTGCTAGTCCTGACTCTAGTGCTAGTCCTGACTCTAGTGCTAGTCCTGACTCTAGTGCTAGTCCTGACTCTAGTGCTAGTCCTGACTCTAGTGCTAGTCCTGACTCTAGTGCTAGTCCTGACTCTAGTGCTAGTCAGTCCTGACTCTAGTGCTGGTCCTGACTCTAGTGCTAGTCCTGACTCTAGTGCTAGTCCTGACTCTAGTGCTAGTCCTGACTCTAGTGCTAGTCCTGACTCTAGTGCTAGTCCTGACTCTAGTGCTAGTCAGTCCTGATTCTAGTGCTAGTCCTGACTCTAGTGCTAGTCCTGACTCTAGTGCTAGTCCTGACTCTAGTGCTAGTCCTGACTCTAGTGCTAGCCCTGACTCTAGTGCTAGCACTGACTCTAGTGCTAGTCCTGACTCTAGTGCTAGTCCTGACTCTAGTGCTAGTCCTGACTCTAGTGCTAGTCCTGACTCTAGTGCTAGTCCTGACTCTAGTGCTAGTCCTGACTCTAGTGCTAGTCCTGACTCTAGTGCTAGTCCTGACTCTAGTGCTAGTCCTGACTCTAGTGCTAGTCCTGACTCTAGTGCTAGTCCTGACTCTAGTGCTAGTCCTGACTCTAGTGCTAGTCCTGACTCTAGTGCTAGTCCTGACTCTAGTGCTAGTCCTGACTCTAGTGCTGGTCCTGACTCTAGTGCTGGTCCTGACTCTAGTGCTGGTCCTGACTCTAGTGCTGGTCCTGACTCTAGTGCTGGTCCTGACTCTAGTGCTGGTCCTGACTCTAGTGCTAGTCCTGACTCTAGTGCTAGTCCTGACTCTAGTGCTATTCCTGAATCTAGTGCTAGTCCTGACTCTAGTGCTAGTCCTGACTCTAGTGCTAGTCCTGACTCTAGTGCTAGTCCTGACTCTAGTGCTAGTCCTGACTCTAGTGCTAGTCCTGACTCTAGTGCTAGTCCTGACTCTAGTGCTAGTCCTGACTCTAGTGCTAGCCATGACTCTAGTGCTAGTCCTGACTCTAGTGCTAGTCCTGACTCTAGTGCCAGTCCTGACTCTAGTGCCAGTCCTGACTCTAGTGCCAGTCCTGACTCTAGTGCCAGTCCTGACTCTAGTGCTAGTCCTGACTCTAGTGCCAGTCCTGACTCTAGTGCTAGTCCTGACTCTAGTGCTAGTCCTGACTCTAGTGCTAGTCCTGACTCTAGTGCTAGTCCTGACTCTAGTGCTAGTCCTGACTCTAGTGCTAGTCCTGACTCTAGTGCTAGTCCTGACTCTAGTGCTAGTCCTGACTCTAGTGCTAGTCCTGACTCTAGTGCTAGTCCTGACTCTAGTGCTAGTCCTGACTCTAGTGCTAGTCCTGACTCTAGTGCTAGTCCTGACTCTAGTGCTAGTCCTGACTCTAGTGCTAGTCCTGACTCTAGTGCTAGTCCTGACTCTAGTGCTGGTCCTGACTCTAGTGCTGGTCCTGACTCTAGTGCTAGTCCTGACTCTAGTGCTAGTCCTGACTCTAGTGCTAGTCCTGACTCTAGTGCTAGTCCTGACTCTAGTGCTAGTCCTGACTCTAGTGCTAGTCCTGACTCTAGTGCTGGTCCTGACTCTAGTGCTGGTCCTGACTCTAGTGCTAGTCCTGACTCTAGTGCTAGTCCTGACTCTAGTGCTAGTCCTGACTCTAGTGCTAGTCCTGACTCTAGTGCTAGTCCTGACTCTAGTGCTAGTCCTGACTCTAGTGCTAGTCCTGACTCTAGTGCTAGTCCTGACTCTAGTGCTAGTCCTGACTCTAGTGCTAGTCAGTCCTGACTCTAGTGCTAGTCCTGACTCTAGTGCTAGTCCTGACTCTAGTGCTAGTCCTGACTCTAGTGCTAGTCCTGACTCTAGTGCTAGTCCTGACTCTAGTGCTAGTCCTGACTCTAGTGCTAGTCCTGACTCTAGTGCTAGTCCTGACTCTAGTGCTAGTCCTGACTCTAGTGCTAGTCCTGACTCTAGTGCTAGTCAGTCCTGACTCTAGTGCTAGTCCTGACTCTAGTGCTAGTCCTGACTCTAGTGCTAGTCCTGACTCTAGTGCTAGTCCTGACTCTAGTGCTAGTCCTGACTCTAGTGCTAGTCCTGACTCTAGTGCTAGTCCTGACTCTAGTGCTAGTCCTGACTCTAGTGCTAGTCCTGACTCTAGTGCTAGTCCTGACTCTAGTGCTAGTCCTGACTCTAGTGCTAGCACTGACTCTAGTGCTAGTCCTGACTCTAGTGCTAGTCCTGACTCTAGTGCTAGTCCTGACTCTAGTGCTAGTCCTGACTCTAGTGCTAGTCCTGACTCTAGTGCTAGTCCTGACTCTAGTGCTAGTCCTGACTCTAGTGCTAGTCCTGACTCTAGTGCTAGTCCTGACTCTAGTGCTAGTCCTGACTCTAGTGCTAGTCCTGACTCTAGTGCTAGTCCTGACTCTAGTGCTATTCCTGACTCTAGTGCTAGTCCTGACTCTAGTGCTAGTCCTGACTCTAGTGCTAGTCCTGACTCTAGTGCTAGTCCTGACTCTAGTGCTGGTCCTGACTCTAGTGCTGGTCCTGACTCTAGTGCTGGTCCTGACTCTAGTGCTAGTCCTGACTCTAGTGCTAGTCCTGACTCTAGTGCTAGTCCTGACTCTAGTGCTGGCCCTGACTCTAGTGCTAGTCCTGACTCTAGTGCTAGTCCTGACTCTAGTGCTAGTCCTGACTCTAGTGCTAGTCCTGACTCTAGTGCTAGTCCTGACTCTAGTGCTAGTCCTGACTCTAGTGCTAGTCCTGACTCTAGTGCCAGTCCTGACTCTAGTGCCAGTCCTGACTCTAGTGCCAGTCCTGACTCTAGTGCCAGTCCTGACTCTAGTGCCAGTCCTGACTCTAGTGCCAGTCTCCTGACTCTAGTGCCAGTCCTGACTCTAGTGCCAGTCCTGACTCTAGTGCTGACTCTAGTGCTGGTCCTGACTCTAGTGCTGGTCCTGACTCTAGTGCTGGTCCTGACTCTAGTGCTGGTCCTGACTCTAGTGCTGGTCCTGACTCTAGTGCTGGTCCTGACTCTAGTGCTGGTCCTGACTCTAGTGCTGGTCCTGACTCTAGTGCTAGTCCTGACTCTAGTGCTAGTCCTGACTCTAGTGCTAGTCCTGACTCTAGTGCTGGTCCTGACTCTAGTGCTGGTCCTGACTCTAGTGCTGGTCCTGACTCTAGTGCTGGTCCTGACTCTAGTGCTGGTCCTGACTCTAGTGCTGGTCCTGACTCTAGTGCTAGTCCTGACTCTAGTGCTAGTCCTGACTCTAGTGCTAGTCCTGACTCTAGTGCTGGTCCTGACTCTAGTGCTGGTCCTGACTCTAGTGCTGGTCCTGACTCTAGTGCTGGTCCTGACTCTAGTGCTAGTCCTGACTCTAGTGCTAGTCCTGACTCTAGTGCTAGTCCTGACTCTAGTGCCAGTCCTGACTCTAGTGCCAGTCCTGACTCTAGTGCCAGTCCTGACTCTAGTGCTAGTCCTGACTCTAGTCCTGACTCTAGTGCTAGTCCTGACTCTAGTGCTAGTCCTGACTCTAGTGCTAGTCCTGACTCTAGTGCTAGTCCTGACTCTAGTGCTAGTCCTGACTCTAGCGCTAGTCCTGACTCTAGCGCTAGTCCTGACTCTAGCGCTAGTCCTGACTCTAGCGCTAGTCCTGACTCTAGCACTAGTCCTGACTCTAGCGCTAGTCCTGACTCTAGCGCTAGTCCTGACTCTAGCGCTAGTCCTGACTCTAGCGCTAGTCCTGACTCTAGTGCTAGTCCTGACTCTAGCGCTAGTCCTGACTCTAGCGCTAGTCCTGACTCTAGCGCTAGTCCTGACTCTAGTGCTAGTCCTGACTCTAGTGCTAGTCCTGACTCTAGTGCTAGTCCTGACTCTAGTGCTAGTCTTGACTCTAGTGCTAGTCCTGACTCTAGTGCTAGTCCTGACTCTAGTGCTAGTCCTGACTCTAGTGGTAGTCCTGACTCTAGTGCCAGTGCTGGTCCTAGTGCCAGTCCTGACTCTAGTGCTAGTCCTGACTCTAGTGCTAGTCCTGACTCTAGTGCTAGTCCTGACTCTAGTGCTAGTCCTGACTCTAGTGCTAGTCCTGACTCTAGTGCTAGTCCTGACTGTAGTGCTAGTCCTGACTGTAGTGCTAGTCCTGACTCTAGTGCTAGTCCTGACTCTAGTGCTAGTCCTGACTCTAGTGCTAGTCCTGACTCTAGTGCTGGTCCTGACTCTAGTGCTAGTCCTGACTCTAGTGCTAGTCCTGACTCTAGTCCTGACTCTAGTGCTAGTCCTGACTCTCCTGACTCTATTGTAGTCCTGACTCTAGTGCTAGTCCTGACTCTAGTGCTAGTCCTGACTCTAGTGCTAGTCCTGACTCTAGTGCTAGTCCTGACTCTAGTGCTAGTCCTGACTCTAGTGCTAGTCCTGACTCTAGTGCTAGTCCTGACTCTAGTGCTAGTCCTGACTCTAGTGCTAGTCCTGACTCTAGTGCTAGTCCTGACTCTAGTGCTAGTCCTGACTCCAGTGCTAGTCCTGACTCCAGTGCTAGTCCTGACTCTAGTGCTAGTCCTGACTCTAGTGCTAGTCCTGACTCTAGTGCTAGTCCTGACTCTAGTGCTAGTCCTGACTCTAGTGCTAGTCCTGACTCTAGTGCTAGTCCTGACTCTAGTGCTAGTCCTGACTCTAGTGCTAGTCTTGACTCTAGTGCTAGTCCTGACTCTAGTGCTAGTCCTGACTCTAGTGCTAGTCCTGACTCTAGTCCTAGTCTCCTGACTCTAGTGCTAGTCCTGACTCTAGTGCTAGTCCTGACTCTAGTGCTAGTCCTGACTCTAGTGCTAGTCCTGACTCTAGTGCTAGTCCTGACTCTAGTGCTAGTCCTGACTCTAGTGCTAGTCCTGACTCTAGTGCTGGCCCTGACTCTAGTGCTGGTCCTGACTCTAGTGCTAGTCCTGACTCTAGTGCTAGTCCTGACTCTAGTGCTAGTCCTGACTCTAGTGCTAGTCCTGACTCCAGTGCTAGTCCTGACTCCAGTGCTAGTCCTGACTCCAGTGCTAGTCCTGACTCCAGTGCTAGTCCTGACTCTAGTGCTAGTCCTGACTCTAGTGCTAGTCCTGACTCTAGTGCTAGTCCTGACTCTAGTGCTAGTCCTGACTCTAGTGCTAGTCCTGACTCTAGTGCTAGTCCTGACTCTAGTGCTAGTCCTGACTCTAGTGCTGGTCCTGACTCTAGTGCTGGTCCTGACTCTAGTGCTGGTCCTGACTCTAGTGCTGGTCCTGACTCTAGTGCTGGTCCTGACTCTAGTGCTGGTCCTGACTCTAGTGCTAGTCCTGACTCTAGTGCTAGTCCTGACTCTAGTGCTAGTCCTGACTCTAGTGCTGGTCCTGACTCTAGTGCTGGTCCTGACTCTAGTGCTGGTCCTGACTCTAGTGCTGGTCCTGACTCTAGTGCTAGTCCTGACTCTAGTGCTAGTCCTGACTCTAGTGCTAGTCCTGACTCTAGTGCCAGTCCTGACTCTAGTGCCAGTCCTGACTCTAGTGCCAGTCCTGACTCTAGTGCTAGTCCTGACTCTAGTCCTGACTCTAGTGCTAGTCCTGACTCTAGTGCTAGTCCTGACTCTAGTGCTAGTCCTGACTCTAGTGCTAGTCCTGACTCTAGTGCTAGTCCTGACTCTAGCGCTAGTCCTGACTCTAGCGCTAGTCCTGACTCTAGCGCTAGTCCTGACTCTAGCGCTAGTCCTGACTCTAGCGCTAGTCCTGACTCTAGCACTAGTCCTGACTCTAGCGCTAGTCCTGACTCTAGCGCTAGTCCTGACTCTAGCGCTAGTCCTGACTCTAGCGCTAGTCCTGACTCTAGTGCTAGTCCTGACTCTAGCGCTAGTCCTGACTCTAGCGCTAGTCCTGACTCTAGCGCTAGTCCTGACTCTAGTGCTAGTCCTGACTCTAGTGCTAGTCCTGACTCTAGTGCTAGTCCTGACTCTAGTGCTAGTCTTGACTCTAGTGCTAGTCCTGACTCTAGTGCTAGTCCTGACTCTAGTGCTAGTCCTGACTCTAGTGGTAGTCCTGACTCTAGTGCCAGTGCTGGTCCTAGTGCCAGTCCTGACTCTAGTGCTAGTCCTGACTCTAGTGCTAGTCCTGACTCTAGTGCTAGTCCTGACTCTAGTGCTAGTCCTGACTCTAGTGCTAGTCCTGACTCTAGTGCTAGTCCTGACTGTAGTGCTAGTCCTGACTGTAGTGCTAGTCCTGACTCTAGTGCTAGTCCTGACTCTAGTGCTAGTCCTGACTCTAGTGCTAGTCCTGACTCTAGTGCTGGTCCTGACTCTAGTGCTAGTCCTGACTCTAGTGCTAGTCCTGACTCTAGTCCTGACTCTAGTGCTAGTCCTGACTCTAGTGCTAGTCCTGACTCTCCTGACTCTATTGTAGTCCTGACTCTAGTGCTAGTCCTGACTCTAGTGCTAGTCCTGACTCTAGTGCTAGTCCTGACTCTAGTGCTAGTCCTGACTCTAGTGCTAGTCCTGACTCTAGTGCTAGTCCTGACTCTAGTGCTAGTCCTGACTCTAGTGCTAGTCCTGACTCTAGTGCTAGTCCTGACTCTAGTGCTAGTCCTGACTCTAGTGCTAGTCCTGACTCTAGTGCTGGCCCTGACTCTAGTGCTGGTCCTGACTCTAGTGCTAGTCCTGACTCTAGTGCTAGTCCTGACTCTAGTGCTAGTCCTGACTCTAGTGCTAGTCCTGACTCCAGTGCTAGTCCTGACTCCAGTGCTAGTCCTGACTCCAGTGCTAGTCCTGACTCTAGTGCTAGTCCTGACTCTAGTGCTAGTCCTGACTCTAGTGCTAGTCCTGACTCTAGTGCTAGTCCTGACTCTAGTGCTAGTCCTGACTCTAGTGCTAGTCCTGACTCTAGTGCTAGTCCTGACTCTAGTGCTAGTCCTGACTCTAGTGCTGGTCCTGACTCTAGTGCTGGTCCTGACTCTAGTGCTAGTCCTGACTCTAGTGCTAGTCCTGACTCTAGTGCTAGTCCTGACTCTAGTGCTAGTCCTGACTCTAGTGCTAGTCCTGACTCTAGTGCTAGTCCTGACTCTAGTGCTAGTCCTGACTCTAGTGCTAGTCCTGACTCTAGTGCTAGTCCTGACTCTAGTGCTAGTCCTGACTCTAGTGCTAGTCCTGACTCTAGTGCTAGTCCTGACTCTAGTGCTAGTCCTGACTCTAGTGCTAGTCCTGACTCTAGTGCCAGTCCTGACTCTAGTGCCAGTCCTGACTCTAGTGCCAGTCCTGACTCTAGTGCCAGTCCTGACTCTAGTGCCAGTCCTGACTCTAGTGCTAGTCCTGACTCTAGTGCTAGTCCTGACTCTAGTGCTAGTCCTGACTCTAGTGCTAGTCCTGACTCTAGTGCTAGTCCTGACTCTAGTGCTAGTCCTGACTCTAGTGCTAGTCCTGACTCTAGTGCTAGTCCTGACTCTAGTGCTAGTCCTGACTCTAGTGCTAGTCCTGACTCTAGTGCTAGTCCTGACTCTAGAGCTAGTCCTGACTCTAGTGCTGGTCCTGACTCTAGTGCTGGTCCTGACTCTAGTGCTAGTCCTGACTCTAGTGCTAGTCCTGACTCTAGTGCTAGTCCTGACTCTAGTGCTAGTCCTGACTCTAGTGCTAGTCCTGACTCTAGTGCTAGTCCTGACTCTAGTGCTAGTCCTGACTCTAGTGCTAGTCCTGACTCTAGTGCTAGTCCTGACTCTAGTGCTAGTCCTGACTCTAGTGCTAGTCCTGACTCTAGTGCTAGTCCTGACTCTAGTGCTAGTCCTGACTCTAGTGCTAGTCCTGACTCTAGTGCTAGTCCTGACTCTAGTGCTAGTCCTGACTCTAGTGCTAGTCCTGACTCTAGTGCTAGTCCTGACTCTAGTGCTAGTCCTGACTCTAGTGCTAGTCCTGACTCTAGTGCTAGTCCTGACTCTAGTCCTGACTCTAGTGCTAGTCCTGACTCTAGTGCTAGTCCTGACTCTAGTGCTAGTCCTGACTCTAGTGCTGGCCCTGACTCTAGTGCTAGTCCTGACTCTAGTGCTAGTCCTGACTCTAGTGCTAGTCCTGACTCTACTGCTAGTCCTGACTCTAGTGCTAGTCCTGACTCTAGTGCTAGTCCTGACTCTAGTGCTAGTCCTGACTCTAGCGCTAGTCCTGACTCTAGCGCTAGTTCTGACTCTAGCGCTAGTCCTGACTCTAGCGCTAGTCCTGACTCTAGCGCTAGTCCTGACTCTAGTGCTAGTCCTGACTCTAGCGCTAGTCCTGACTCTAGCGCTAGTCCTGACTCTAGCGCTAGTCCTGACTCTAGTGCTAGTCCTGACTCTAGTGCTAGTCCTGACTCTAGTGCTAGTCCTGACTCTAGTGCTAGTCTTGACTCTAGTGCTAGTCCTGACTCTAGTGCTAGTCCTGACTCTAGTGCTAGTCCTGACTCTAGTGCTAGTCCTGACTCTAGTGCCAGTGCTGGTCCTAGTGCCAGTCCTGACTCTAGTGCTAGTCCTGACTCTAGTGCTAGTCCTGACTCTAGTGCTAGTCCTGACTCTAGTGCTAGTCCTGACTCTAGTGCTAGTCCTGACTCTAGTGCTAGTCCTGACTGTAGTGCTAGTCCTGACTGTAGTGCTAGTCCTGACTCTAGTGCTAGTCCTGACTCTAGTGCTAGTCCTGACTCTAGTGCTAGTCCTGACTCTAGTGCTGGTCCTGACTCTAGTGCTAGTCCTGACTCTAGTGCTAGTCCTGACTCTAGTCCTGACTCTAGTGCTAGTCCTGACTCTCCTGACTCTATTGTAGTCCTGACTCTAGTGCTAGTCCTGACTCTAGTGCTAGTCCTGACTCTAGTGCTAGTCCTGACTCTAGTGCTAGTCCTGACTCTAGTGCTAGTCCTGACTCTAGTGCTAGTCCTGACTCTAGTGCTGGCCCTGACTCTAGTGCTGGTCCTGACTCTAGTGCTAGTCCTGACTCTAGTGCTAGTCCTGACTCTAGTGCTAGTCCTGACTCTAGTGCTAGTCCTGACTCCAGTGCTAGTCCTGACTCGTGCTAGTCCTGACTCTAGTGCTAGTCCTGACTCTAGTGCTAGTCCTGACTCTAGTGCTAGTCCTGACTCTAGTGCTAGTCCTGACTCTAGTGCTAGTCCTGACTCTAGTGCTAGTCCTGACTCTAGTGCTAGTCCTGACTCTAGTGCTAGTCTTGACTCTAGTGCTAGTCCTGACTCTAGTGCTAGTCCTGACTCTAGTGCTAGTCCTGACTCTAGTCCTAGTCTCCAGCCTAGTCCTGACTCTAGTGCTAGTCCTGACTCTAGTGCTGGCCCTGACTCTAGTGCTGGCCCTGACTCTAGTGCTGGTCCTGACTCTAGTGCTAGTCCTGACTCTAGTGCTAGTCCTGACTCTAGTGCTAGTCCTGACTCTAGTGCTAGTCCTGACTCTAGTGCTAGTCCTGACTCCAGTGCTAGTCCTGACTCCAGTGCTAGTCCTGACTCCAGTGCTAGTCCTGACTCTAGTGCTAGTCCTGACTCTAGTGCTAGTCCTGACTCTAGTGCTAGTCCTGACTCTAGTGCTAGTCCTGACTCTAGTGCTAGTCCTGACTCTAGTGCTAGTCCTGACTCTAGTGCTAGTCCTGACTCTAGTGCTGGTCCTGACTCTAGTGCTGGTCCTGACTCTAGTGCTGGTCCTGACTCTAGTGCTGGTCCTGACTCTAGTGCTAGTCCTGACTCTAGTGCTAGTCCTGACTCTAGTGCTAGTCCTGACTCTAGTGCTAGTCCTGACTCTAGTGCTAGTCCTGACTCTAGTGCTAGTCCTGACTCTAGTGCTAGTCCTGACTCTAGTGCTAGTCCTGACTCTAGTGCTAGTCCTGACTCTAGTGCTAGTCCTGACTCTAGTGCTAGTCCTGACTCTAGTGCTAGTCCTGACTCTAGTGCCAGTCCTGACTCTAGTGCCAGTCCTGACTCTAGTGCCAGTCCTGACTCTAGTGCCAGTCCTGACTCTAGTGCCAGTCCTGACTCTAGTGCCAGTCCTGACTCTAGTGCTAGTCCTGACTCTAGTGCTAGTCCTGACTCTAGTGCTAGTCCTGACTCTAGTGCTAGTCCTGACTCTAGTGCTAGTCCTGACTCTAGTGCTAGTCCTGACTCTAGTGCTAGTCCTGACTCTAGTGCTAGTCCTGACTCTAGTGCTAGTCCTGACTCTAGTGCTAGTCCTGACTCTAGAGCTAGTCCTGACTCTAGTGCTAGTCCTGACTCTAGTGCTGGTCCTGACTCTAGTGCTAGTCCTGACTCTAGTGCTAGTCCTGACTCTAGTGCTAGTCCTGACTCTAGTGCTAGTCCTGACTCTAGTGCTAGTCCTGACTCTAGTGCTAGTCCTGACTCTAGTGCTAGTCCTGACTCTAGTGCTAGTCCTGACTCTAGTGCTAGTCCTGACTCTAGTGCTAGTCCTGACTCTAGTGCTAGTCCTGACTCTAGTGCTAGTCCTGACTCTAGTGCTAGTCCTGACTCTAGTGCTAGTCCTGACTCTAGTGCTAGTCCTGACTCTAGTGCTAGTCCTGACTCTAGTGCTAGTCCTGACTCTAGTGCTAGTCCTGACTCTAGTGCTAGTCCTGACTCTAGTGCTAGTCCTGACTCTAGTCCTGACTCTAGTGCTAGTCCTGACTCTAGTGCTAGTCCTGACTCTAGTGCTAGTCCTGACTCTAGTGCTGGCCCTGACTCTAGTGCTAGTCCTGACTCTAGTGCTAGTCCTGACTCTAGTGCTAGTCCTGACTCTACTGCTAGTCCTGACTCTAGTGCTAGTCCTGACTCTAGTGCTAGTCCTGACTCTAGTGCTAGTCCTGACTCTAGTGCTAGTCCTGACTCTAGTGCTAGTCCTGACTCTAGTGCTAGTCCTGACTCTAGTGCTAGTCCTGACTCTAGTGCTAGTCCTGACTCTAGTCCTAGCCTTATCTCTAGTTGGTAACTACATGTAGAACTCAATGCTTACCAAAGTGATTATAGAAGGTGCAGTATTTGGTGTTACTGAGTTTCCTCTGCATTCTGGCATGCCAGACATACACCTTGCTCTTCCTCACCACTCGACTATACGTACACATAACAAACAGCATCTTGATGGAAGCAACAACAACAACAACAACAACAATCACCTTGCCATCTTCCTCTTAACAGAACTGTTCCTAGCAGTCTCGAGGTAGCCAGAGACGGTCTCGCTGAGACCACCATTAGCCAGTGAGGAAGACAAAGAAAGCAGTCTCTTCAACTTCTTTCCTGTTGGGTCAACACGATATCTTCCACCGTCCATACACACAACAGACGAAGAAGTCCACTTGGACAAAGCTCTCCCGGCCGCAGATCTTCTCGACACACTGCCTTTTCTCGTCCGTGAGGACGCCAGCTGTCCCCTCACCCACTGCTTGTTCCTGGATCTCAACCTTGACAGCGAGACCCGTCTGACGTGTTTAACCTGCTGCTTTCCAGGCAGAGAGAACGTGGTATTGCTACGCACCCACTGCTTGTTGCCTCGTTTGGTTTTCATCTCGTACCCGACCAGCGTGGCTGGTTTGGGATCTTCTTTCTTGGCTGGAAGTACTCCTTGGGGTGGTTTGGAGGTGCTGGGATATTGGTTGTTGATGATACTACCAGTGTTGTTGTTGTCGTTGGAGGAAAGTTGAGGCTGAACGGGGGATGGGACCCAAACTTTGTTGCCATAGCGTTGTAGAGGACGTAGCTTCTTAGTTGAGCGTTTGGAGAGCTTCCTTGCCCTGCAGAGTTCATGCATATGCCATATCAACCTAAACCACATGAGCTACTACTATCATACACCTGTTGTGTTGCACTTGCACAAGTGCATACCCTTGCACTCCTACACACACACACACACACACACACACTCAAAGACACTCACACACACACACACTCAAAGACACTCACACACACACTCAAAGACACTCACACACCATACACACTCAAAGACACTCACACTCAAAGACACTCTCACACACTCAGACACTCACACACACTCAAAGACACTCACACACTCAAAGACACACACACACTCAAAGACACTCACACACTCAAAGACACTCACACACACTCAAAGACACTCACACACACTCAAAGACACTCTCACACACTCAAAGACACTCACACACTCAAAGACACACACACACTCAAAGACACTCACACACTCAAAGACACTCACACACTCAAAGACACTCACACACACTCAAAGACACACACACTCAAAGACACTCACACACTCAAAGACTCACACACTCAAAGACACTCACTCAAAGACACTCACACACATACACACTCAAAGACACTCACACTCAAAGACACTTACACACACTCAAAGACACTCACACACACTCAAAGACACTCACACACACTCAAAGACACTCACACACACTCAAAAACACTCACACACACTCAAAGACACACACACACTCAAAGACACTCACACACTCAAAGACACTCACACACACTCAAAGACACTCACACACTCAAAGACACTCACACACTCAAAGACTCACACACTCAAAGACACTCACACACACTCACACACACTCAAAGACACTCACACACATACACACTCCAAGACACTCACACTCAAAGACACTTACACACACTCAAAGACACTCATACACACTCAAAGACACTCACACATACACACTCAAAGACACTCACACACACACACACATACACACTCACACACACACACATACACACTCAAAGACACTACAAACACATACACACTCAAAGACACTCACACACTCAAAGCCACTCACACACACTCAAAGACACTCACACACACTCAAAGACACTCACACACTCAAAGACACTCACACACTCAAAGACACTCACACACACTCAAAGACACTCACACACTCAAAGACACACACACACTCAAAGACACTCACACACACTCAAAGACACACACACTCAAAGACACCCACACACACTCAAAGACACTCACACACACACACACACACACTCAAAGACACACACACACACACACATACCCCCAAATATTCTACTACTTTTGTTCAGGAAGGAGGGAGGGAGATGTCAGAAACTAGCTAAAGCTCAACAACCTACATGCATACATACATCCAGTACATCAACTCGTGACGGTCGGCATGCAAATAATTATTGCGTCCCTGTGGTCAGCTGAAAATTGAAAAAATGTAGTTTAGAGCTTACAGCATATTTGAGAGGACATCTGCCAGTCTAAGCATTTCTAAGGCAAAGAAGCAACTCTACAGCCTTCAGCACTAAGTAAGTTTGCCATAGAAACAGTTGAGCTATAAACAGAAAAGCAGTTGCCAGTTAGTTAACAAGAGCAATGGCGTTTCTAAGCTTTAGCTACTTACCTCAGCATCAAAGTGGCAGGTCATCAATTGGATGGTCAGACAGAACAACAAATCTAAGCTCTGCCAGTGAGAATTCCAAGTTTTTTCCCCATAAAATAGTATCGTCGGCAACATAGTGCTTATTAAGGCGGGTTCACAATATGACGCTCACCCATTGATTGTTACGTATCGTCCTGTCGTAACGTATTGTATCGTTCTATCGTATCATTTCTGGTTCACAATATAGCATTCGATTGGCGAGTTTTGCTGGTTTTGACAAGGTGCTCACGTGATAGTAGTTGTTGACCGATAGCGAGGACGCTATGGACGGCAGTTCTTCCTCTTCTAGCTCATCTAGTAGTTCTAGTAGTTCTAGATGTGATAGTTCTTCTAGTTCTTCTCATTCATACTTAGTGAAGGTACAAAGTCCTTCACATGACCCTCCCACTTGCCAGCATTCTGATTGGTCGGACGCTCGACGCTAGAATAGAACCAGATCCTATTCCATCGTTACGTATCGTAATGTCCTATCGTATCGTATTGTCATGACGTTCCTGGTTCACAATTCGACGATACGTTACGATAGGACGATACGTTACGATAGGACGATACGTTACGATAGGACGATACGTTACGATAGGACGATACGATTCGTAACGATGGCTGAGTGTCAAACTGTGAATCAGCCTTTAGGGTCACACCCATTCTTTGTCAGCAAAGTTTCTAATTAGTACCAGGCTGGGTGTGGTGACTAACCAAGTGAGTGGTGATGAAGTTCTCGTTGCATCTTGCTCTACGAAGCAGAGCAACCACAGAAGGTAGGATGGTCTATCTAGAGAGAGAACTGATCAGTCTATCAACTGCCCAAACTATTATTTCCCCAGAGTGGGATTCAAGTTACTTTGTCTTTCGTAACAAGTCATGGTCATAAGCTAGCTATGTACGTATGTATGTACATACTGTAGCTATGTAGCTCTAATAGAATGCTAGCTATAATTTTTACTCGAGCCAGCTTTAGGTGTCTGTCCTTCAACCTACATAATTATCCCACCAGTATTCCACATGCCATATTGTCGTGTGAAGTTTATAATAATCAGGTAATAGTAAATATTGTGCCAGACCACAGAGACTCAGCTACAGCATATTTCAGAGGATATCGACAGCCTACATTTTCTACATCCCAAAAGCATGTCTATAGCCTTTAGCACTAAGTAAATCTGCCATAGAAACAGTTTAGCTATACAGGAAAAAAGTAGCTAGCTATGTAGGTAGTGACTAACAAGTAACAGATCAATGCAGCTTCTAGGCTTTAGCTACTTGCCCTAGCGTTGGTTGATGTGGTATTTTTTATCATCAGCGAAAAGCAAATCTAGCTTGTAGGCAACTGAGTGGATATTAGTGTCGCACACATTCTTCTGTCAGCAAGGTTTATTGCCTAGAAGAGAGTGTCAACCAGCACAATCTTCTAGTTGCATCTTGCTCTTCTAAGAAGCAGAGCTATCACAGAAGGTAAGATGATCTAGTTGTTCAATGTTAGGCAGCCAACTAAAAGCTAGGCTATCCTCTGCCCAACAATTGCTTCTAGAAGGTCAGATATGAGTCTTACATAAGTCACTTAGTTCTTCATGACAATTATGACCATGAGCTAATGTAGGTAGCTACTGTAGCTGTTAGCTGTTAGTTTTGTTAGAGCTAATGCAGCTAAAGTCATTGTATCTAAATTGTGTCAACTGAGAGTTCATTGAGAGCAGTAGTAGATATGATGAACTGCTATTAGGATAATTTTCATCTTGTCTCCAAATGCGGTGGAGATGTTCTGAACAAGGACACTCTGTAAAAGCCAGTCGCCAGTCCCTCAATGAATAATTGATGTCAATGTTAATGTTTTAATAACCTGTGAAATCACGAACAAATCTGGAGGGTTCAATTGGAGTAGGAGGAGCTGGAAGTGTGTGTGGGGGAGTGGCTTGACAACTGCGGTGGGGTGGGAGCTGAAAGCTGTTGAGGAGAGGTCGTTTGTTCTTTGGAAGGTCAAGGAAGCTTCACTGGCTACTGGTAGACACATATATATCAGCTGCTCATGTGTTCCTCTGCAAAAATGTCCTCTTCAAGCGTCAAGGTGGCCCTAGACGCCGTCGTCAGAGTCGTCACTTGGGGGTCTGTCCAAGTACTCTAGCAAGAGATCTGGCAAATACTGCAAACGATTCTAGTAGAATCATTTTGGACAGTCACACTTAAATACTGTTCACACAAACACTTACTCACATACACACTCACCCTAGCAACACATACTTGCTTACACACAGTTACACACACTAGCACACATACTCGCTTACACACAGTTACACACACTAGCACACATACTTGCTTACACACAGTTACACACACTAGCACACATACTTGCTTACACACAGTTACACACACTAGCACACATACTCGCTTACACACAGTTACACACACTAGCACACATACTTGCTTACACAGTTACACACACTAGCACACATACTCGCTTACACACAGTTACACACATACTTGCTTACACACAGTTACACACACTAGCACACATACTTGCTTACACACAGTTACACACACTAGCACACATACTTGCTTACACACAGTTACACACACTAGCACACATACTTGCTTACACACAGTTACGCACACTAGCACACATACTTGCTTACACACAGTTACACACACTAGCACACATACTGTACTTGCTTACACACAGTTACACACACTAGCACACATACTTGCTTACACACAGTTACACACACTAGCACACATACTCGCTTACACACAGTTACACACACTAGCACACATACTTGCTTACACACAGTTACACACACTAGCACACATACCTCTTGACACTGGCAGACATACTAGTGCTCGACAATCTTCTTTTCCACTTGTATCTGGTTCTCTTGGAGCTTGTACTAGCCTGAGTTGATGCTACACCTCGATGATGGGAAGTACTGTGTGGCTGTCGCGACGCGGACATCACACAGGGTGCGACGGCAGCGGTTGGACCACAGGGAAGCGTTGGTAAAAGAGGAGAGGTGGTGGGCAGGGCACACAAAGGAACCGGAGATGAACACACCAGAGGAGCAACTGGCGTGGGAACTGATGGCGGCCGTTTGTAGCTTGGCGTACATACGGGAAACAATGGCGGCGAGGATGATCTGCACGAAGTTGGGATGGAAGGTTGGGGGGAAGATGACGTGGTGGGGTGAGGAAGGACGGATGACGTGGGTTGTCCCACCGTCTCAGGGTGTGGAGGTACTTGCTGATGTTTCGTGGAAATGTCTTTGCTGGTGGTCTTTCTGTTCCACTGGAGCTGTCTTCTTCTGGGAATGGAAGCCTTGTAAGTGGCCTGCATGTTCCTGCAAGTATGCACACAGCACCCAAGGTGAAGAGTAATGACAGCTCTTACACAGCAGGAGAGAGAGGGAAAGAGATTACAATGAAGTGGTATGCTCTACCAACAATGTACTTTCAGTATTAAAAGCCTTATACCTACAGGTACATAGCACGACAACCTTTCCTACGACATATGTATATAGTAGGGATGTCCTACTGTGACGACCCTTTCTAGGACATAGGCATGTCCTACTCCCACAACCCTTTCTAGTACATAGAGGCATGTCGTACTCCCACAACCCTTTCTAGGACATCTAGGCATGTCCTACTCCCACAACCCTTTCTAGGACACATACATGTAGGCATGTCCTATACTCACAACCCTTTCTAGGACATATACATGTAGGCATGTCCTACTCCCTCAACCCTTTCTAGGACATAGAGGCATGTCCCACGCTCACAACCTGTCCAGGTGTAATTAACACTTCGATCCTGATGGGTATCCTTACATCTTGTATTTCTTGAAACCAGCTCGCTTGTTAATAAACTTCCTAGTGCACCTTGTTCGAGTCTTCCCCAGCGAAGAGGAAGAAGAAGGAGGTAAAGAGGACCTTGAGCCTACATGTCCAGCATGGTAAGCAAAGATTGTCGCCACCTCCGCTCCACCGGATTCTTGCACGGCTGCCACATGCGGAGTCTGAAGCATATCTGTCGCATCCTCTGCGTTCTGACGACTGTTGCCGACAGACTGTCCTCCTTGTTGCGTCACTGCCGACAGAGCCTTCGACGACGACAAGGCTCTGTGCAACGATGTCCTAATGGGAGGGGCTATATGTGGTGAGGTCACAGTACGAGTGGCTTTACGTGAAGTGAGGCAAGGCTGAGGCACTGAAGACATGAGATGCTTCGACGTCGGTGTCTTCATGAAGACTACCGATGTTTCGTTCCGTGGTTCATGTCCAGAGTTGGAAGGACCTTGAGAGATGGGAGGTCGGTAGACCATGTTGCCTGCCTTGGAGCGCTTGATTGGAGGCTGTCTGGACCCAGGACCACCACACACAGGGGAGGAGAAATTTCTCCTGGAACAACAATAACAACAACACAGAGAACCAGTTCAGTATGTGCAGGAAACAAGCATCAAGTGTCATCTAACAAACTGAACACAACCTGCCTACGCTAGAGCACTAGTTACAGTGCAGCCTAGAGCACTAGTTACAATGGAGCCTAGAGCACTAGTTACAGTGGAGCCTAGAGCACTAGTTACAGTGAAGCCTAGACCAATAGTTACAGTGGAGCCTAGACCACTAGTTACAGTGGAGCCTAGACCACTAGTTACAGTGGAGCCTAGAGCACTAGTTACAGTGCAGCCTAGAGCACTAGTTACAGTGGAGCCTAGAGCACTAGTTACAGTGGAGCCTAGAGCACTAGTTACACTGGAGCCTAGATCACTAGTTACAGTGGAGCCTAGAGCACTAGTTACAGTGGAGCCTAGAGCACTAGTTACAGTGGAGCCTAGACCACTAGTTACAGTGGAGCCTAGAGCACTATTTACAGTGGAGCCTAGAGCACTAGTTACAGTGGAGCCTAGACCACTAGTTACAGTGGAGCCTAGAGTACTAGTTACAGTGGAGCCTAGAGCACTAGTTACAGTGGAGCTTAGACCACTAGTTACAGTGGAGCCTAGAGCACTATTTACAGTGGAGCCTTAGTTACAGTGGAGCCTAGAGCACTAGTTACAGTAGAGCCTAGAGCACTAGTTACACTGGAGCTTAGAGCACTAGTTAGAGTGGAGCCTAGAACACTAGTTACAGTGGAGCCTAGACCACTACTTGTAACACATGTATTAGTATTATGGGCCATAACACCCTGGACAGACAGAGTGGGGGGGGGCACACCCTTGGGATGGTGGAGATGGGCAGCACCCGTCAGACAGGCAGAGGTGGGCAGCACCCTCAGACAGGCACTCCCTTGACAGGTGCAGATGGGGGGAAACAGGTGGAGGAGAGGTGGGGAATTTTATTAATTTTGTCAAAAGCTACACCCCTTTGGCAGGGCTTTACCATCATCTCCCTACACCAACAGAGCGGAAGTGTGGGCCTGGACAGGTGGGGACTGAGCTAGCAAGTAGCTCTATTTCCTACACCAACAGAGCGGAAGCGTGGGCCTGGACAGGTGGGGACTGAGCTAGCAAGTAGCTCTATTTCCTACACCAACAGAGCGGAAGCGTGGGCCTGGACAGGTTGGGGGCTGAGCTAGCAAGTAGCTCTATTTCCTACTACAACAGAGCAGAAGCGTGGGCCTGGACAGGTGGGGACTGAGCTAGCAAGTAGCTCTATTTCCTACACCAACAGAGCAGAAGCGTGGGCCTGGACAGGTTGGGGGCTGAGCTAGCAAGTAGCTCTATTTCCTACACCAACAGAGCAGAAGCGTGGGCCTGGACAGGTGGGGGCTGAGCTAGCAAGTAGCTCTATTTCCTACACCAACAGAGCGGAAGCGTGGGCCTGGACAGGTGGGGAGACTGAGCTAGCAAGTAGCTCTATTTCCTACACCAACAGAGCGGAAGCGTGGGCCTGGACAGGTTGGGGGCTGAGCTAGCAAGTAGCTCTATTTCCTACTACAACAGAGCAGAAGCGTGGGCCTGGACAGGTGGGGACTGAGCTAGCTATTTCCTACACCAACAGAGCAGAAGCGTGGGCCTGGACAGGTTGGGGGCTGAGCTAGCAAAGTAGCTCTATTTCCTACTACAACAGAGTAGTAGCGTGGGCCTGGACAGGTTGGGGGCTGAGCTAGCAAGTACAGTAGCTCTATTTCCTACACCAACAGAGCAGAAGCGTGGGCCTGGACAGGTTGGGGGCTGAGCTAGCAAGTAGTTCTATTTCCTACACCAACAGAGCAGAAGCGTGGGCCTGGACAGGTGAGGGCTGAGCTAGCAAGTAGCTCTATTTCCTACACCAACAGAACAGAAGCGTGGGCCTGGACAGGTTGGGGGCTGAGCTAGCAAGTAGCTCTATTTCCTACATCACACATGGGTGTCTAGTATCCTATATGAGGTGTCTAGTATTCTACAACACTACTAGACCCATTACAACTTAAGAAATTGTATTCTGACGTTTCGACTATATGCTCTAGCCTTCATCAGGATCATTTAGTCGAAACGTCGAGAGAATATAATTTCAAGTTGATTATTGAGAAGGTTATTGTAATATGTCAACTGAGAGTTCATTGAGAGTTCACCAGAACGTATTGTGCGAGCTAAGTTCATAGTTGCCTATACTTGTTTTTGAGAAGGCCACCACCTCACTGTGCTAGTGAGAGTGGAGTGCAGTTTTGTTGGTGTAGATATGAAAGCTAAAGGAGATCCAGCAGCAGCTGTAAGTAGCCAATTTTGCTGCATGTCTAGGGAGGAGCCAAAGAAACTTTGCGACTCCCAATATGGAGTGCTACAATATGAAAGGTCATCCATAGGTCACTTTTGCTACTTACTTTTCAAGATTCAACTACAGTGTACAGACAGTGTACAGACAGTGTACAGACAGTGTACAGACAGTGTGCAATAGCATCGGAAAGCTTCTTTAATGTTAGCTAGCTATTAGCTAGCTACACTCCACATTTAATACCGGAAGAATTGTCTCCTCATCTCCTTGAGTTAAGCTTTAGCTCTTCTACTTTTCCAATTGAAACTTGCATCCCTGGACCTCACACTTATGGAGACCACACTTTCTTCAGCTTGTACAAGAGGAAATACCCCTCGCATCAAGCACCCGACCCTTGGGGCATGGCTTTAAATTAACCCTAAATCCACCCAGACCCATCCTCTCGCTTGTCCAGGGGACATAATATTGATTGGTGTATAACTCAGACTTTGGCACTTTCTCAGTGAATTAGTTACTATACGCACTTGTAGTTGTGTTTAGATGGGAGACCTCGTTTTTCACTCCTCGAGTATGAAGTACCAGTGGCAGTTGAGGCTTGATGCGACTGTATCAGACCTGCACACAGAAATCAAGCACGAGGAATAAGTAGGTCAAAAAATACAGAGGTTAGGTTTCCAAGATGCCCTCTTCCCTAGGTGGTTACATAAGTGGTACTCTCTCTTTCTTGGGTGTTGCTGCAGTAGTGCATTTGCTAGTATTAATTTTGCTTAGCATTGCCATTGATTTTAGGTAAGCAATATACTTACTTGTAAGGTAGTTTATTTCTGCTACCAGACTTCCATTGTTTTTTGTCGCCATTTGTAGGACAGTCAGGATTTTTCAGGTAACTACACCAGCACTAACTACACCAGCACTAACACCAGCACTAATTACACCAGCACTAACAAGGTCCTAACGGGAAATATCATGATCTAGAGCACAGCTCTTCTACTGTCTTTCTTTAGCCAGCGTTTAATTTTTAAAATTACTTTTCCGCTTAATTGTATTTGCGGCAGGTTTAGCACTTCGACTTTTACGCCTTACCAGACAAAGATGTATTCCTTGAGAGTGACCCAGTCAGCGTCCAAGTGTTTGCGAGCTTCAGTGCAACGGGGCTCAGGACCTAGCGCGTTTTCTCCTCCCATAGTTGTAGCTCCCAATGTGGCTTCATCGCCGGTGTGTTCTTCTGATAGTACTCTGATACCTTGGGCAACAGTGACTGCAAGCGCCCAGCTACTGTGTGAGTTACCTTTATCTATCCTTTATCTAGCTTACGTCAATTTGTGATTGTTGAGTTGTCTAGCCATCGCGTGTACAATATTTATTGTGGGATTGCCGAAATTTCTCATTGTGATAGAATTGCAAGTGTTATCCACCTAGCCAATGCTGAAATATTCTTTCAGACGGTTGCTGAGTGACAGTGCATTTGTAGATAGTACCTGAGACAGCTTGTGTACTTCTGAATTATGACTGAAAGTCAAGAAAGATTTTGTAACTTCTCAAAAGTTGCACTTCAGATTGCATCCACAAAAATGACCTTTGACTTCCCTAATGTGAGAGATGTCTAGTGTGATGTCCCTGGACTTCGCCTAAGTCCTAGAATACTGCTAGGCTAGAAAGTCCTAGCACTAGCCCTGGAAAACCCCTAGCTCTAGGCCTAGGATACGATGGCTCTAGGCCTAGGATACGATGGCTCTAGGCCTAGGATACGATGGCTCTAGGCCTAGGATACAATGGCTCTAGGCCTAGGATACGATGGCTCTAGGCCTGGCTCTAGGCCTAGGATACGATGGCTCTAGGCCTGGCTCTAGGCCTAGGATACGATGGCTCTAGGCCTAGTATACGATGGCTCTAGGCCTAGGATACGATGGCTCTAGGCCTAGGATACGATGGCTCTAGGTCTAGGATACGATGGCTCTAGGCCTAGGATACGATGGCTCTAGGCTTAGGAAACAATAGCCCTAGCAATAATTCCCGTATAGTGATCAGGCAGCACTCTAGGGACTTCCTGGGATGGTCCCAAAGTATCCCTGGTCCTGCTGGGACCTAGGAAAGGTTGTGGACATGAACATCTCTGATGAATGCTCTTCTTCACACACTTGTATTAACACCATTTAAGAGGACAGACTCACAGTTTGTAATTCTGTCTTCAGCCCATTTCACAATACATAACTCTAGGCCTTCATGTCGCTTCGCTGTTCATAATCCTCACCCTCTACTCACATGCACTATGTGAAATAGTGAACTCTAGCCATTTATTTATGAACTCCACCCACCCTGGTATTCTAAACCAAGCACACCTTCTTGCAGTGGATAGTGACATAGGTCGCTCCTCCAAGGAAGATGGGGTCTGTGTGGACACTTTGACTTCCATATAGGAGGCTAAAAGGTGAGGACCATAAACTTCTTCAAGCATGTAAAACATCTCCCAAATGCAAGGGAAGCTACTCACGGCCTCCATTACAATTCATCGTCCACTCCGTAGCTGAAATTCAAATAAACACATCGAACTCGCCAATATGTTGCAGTTGACGCGCAAAGTGGCTTAGCAAAAAATTCTCTACCAAATCCATCGAGCTCCCCGTGTGATTCCTGTATTAACCCTCCCAAGTGTTCATTGTTTTGATGTATGCTGTCATTTCTAGCACGCGTTCCAGCGCGGTGTGCCCACACTGATCTCAAAGTCCCGAGCTTCGAGGAATACAGGTACAAGAGCAACAAGGATGCCGACAAGAACTCGGACGACCTCGGCAGACGTACAGCCTCATATGTCATCCTCGGAGGAGGGGGAGTGCTCACTGCCCACGGGGCCAAAAACACCGTTACTCAATTCGTCGCATCCATGGGTGCATCTGCCGACGTGCTGGCTTTGTCCACGATTGAAGTAAGCCTCAGCGACATTCCAGAAGGGAAAAACGCCATTTTCAAGTGGCAAGGCAAGCCTCTCTTCGTCAGGCATCGCACCCAGGACGAGATCACGACTGTTAACGAGGTTGACGTGGCGTCACTGCGACATCCCCAGCATGACAGTGATAGGGTGCAGTTTCCAGAGTGGCTGGTGATAATAGGTGTGTGCACTCACTTGGGCTGCGTGCCCATTTCTAACGCAGGAGACTACGGTGGGTATTTTTGTCCGTGTCACGGATCTCACTACGACGCTTCGGGAAGGATACGGAAGGGCCCTGCCCCTCTTAATATGGAGATCCCCAAGCACGAGTTTAAGGGAGATCTGTTGGTGGTGGGTTGAGACATCTTCAGCGTCCATGGACGTGTTTCATGTTATATGGTGTAGTAGTGCAACACTTTGTGTGTATTATGTTGTGGTCGATGGATTGTAGTTTTGTGCATGCACGTCACTGCCAGAAATATACAGTAATTTTGGTAATTTTGGGGCACGGAATTAAAAATAAGAAAGTGTACTGACTAGCATTGGTTTCATTGGCTTTGAACAAGGAAGGGGTAACATAAAAACTGTTTCTGAGAGGGGGGGAAAACGAGTTGCTCCTTGCATTACCCACTGGAAATGGAGGGGTGGTGGGTTACTCATGAATGCATGTAGTACTAAATTTGTTAACAATTCCTACTGGTCCTAAATAAGTGCCCACTAATAAAAAGAGCTCGAGAAGCAAGGGTAGAGGGATTTTGCACTGGTTAATACAAGCAGAAGCATTGCTGGAGAGAAATAGGCCTTTCCACAGAAACTTTGTCTGGATTGGGTGCAGATACGTTGCAGCCTCTTCACAAAGATGTTGTGTTGGACTGTTTCTAAGGGAAGGTAAAAGAGGTCCGGAGGGAAATCCCCGAGATATTAGGCTGATCATTTGCTCTATACTAGATAGCTACCTTCACAGTCTATCAGCAGCTTCGCATGCAAGGATGGTTGGGTGGGAAAGTATAAGAGGTCGTCGGTATAATATTTATTTGCATGACATTTTTATGTGCCACATGTAGAAAGTATTGCCGGGTGATCTGTACTTGAAAGCTCTAAACTTCCTTACGCTTCATAGCTCTCGCTCACAGTGTGACACAAAGTGCACATCGCATCACATACGTAGCTGAGTGTAATCGTCGTATTGTGCATTTTTAAATTTAAAGGGGGTAAGGAATGCAAAAGTACGCAGCTATGAAATTCATTTTCTAACAAGAAAACATACATACACAAGAAAACATACATACACATGAATACATAGAGAGATGAATAAAGTCAGGTGATGATCCCATTGACATTAGGAGCTCAGATGGGGGAGCCGGGCTCATCCAGGGAGACGAGTTCCCTCACCATCCCTTGATAATGGGATGTCCGCAGGTAAAGGGTTGGGAAGAGGTGCAGCTTCTTGTGGGATGTAAAGGAGAGACTTAGCCCAGTTCAGGTCAAGTCCACGGTGGTCCAACTTCCTCAATGACAGCTATGGCAGCACAGAGGTTGGTAGTTCCACAGAGAGCGTTCCGTCATCAAGGTACGAGGCATTGATTTGGAGGTCTAGTACTTGCTCTCAAGTTCGCTCAACAATGGGGTTGAGGCCAAAGAAAATCCCAAAGAACCTAAAGGGTTACCCTGCTGGACTCCGCAGCAACTCGAGATGTTGTGGTCGCAGGGTTAGTTAGCTTCCATAACACACCCCCAGCCAAGCAGACATTGAGGGAATGCGTGACTCACTTCCTGGAACATTTTTTCATGGTCCACGCAATTGAAGGCATTGGAAAGGTCCAGGAGTAAGGTCCATTTTTTCTCAGGTTGGATGGTTGGATGTTGGAGTCCACCAACTCTAGCCATGGAGTTGACAATGACTTCACAGCCCACATGCACTCCGACACCCACCTGGGTTGGTGTCAGGATGCTGACAGCAGTAGATTACACGGCAGGTGAAATGCATTTAGAGACCAGGTGATGTATAACCACCCCCACGACGATTGGATGAAGCCCACCACTTTTCTCCTTACAGCGTAAGGGTGGATCCACATAGGTGAGGCACAACTCCAGGTGGGGCATTGCCAGCGCATAGAAAGTTGACAACCTTGACCAGAACCAGAAGGGCCTTATTAGCACGGTCTGGGTAGGGCAAAATACTGGGTAGGGCAAAATATGGCCCTGAAAAAGCAAGGTCCAGGGACTGAACCATTTGAGAAAGATTTCAAAGCTCTGGAAACACCCTCGGTGGAGATCTGGATGGGAGGAGGGACTGGATCCACGAGAATGACAGGAGGGGCAACTTGGGGTGCTTGGACAGCAGCTTGAAGTAAACCTCAGCAGAGCAGGGACAAGACAGTTTGAGATCAGGGCCTGCATGGCCTTCTTGTATAGGCCATCCTCCGTTGCCCTACGAGCACGTCTGGCATTGGACTCCCGCAAAGTCTCTGGGGTCACCTTCCTTGGTCTCCTACAGCAAAGCTTAAGCCGGCCCTCCGCCAACTCAATCTCTGACCATAAACCCAGAAAATCACCAACTCTTCACCTCCTCATCCGAGCCTTGATGGTTCTCTATGTCACGCCAATGGCACCAGCCATTCTGCTGAAAATTATTACAGAAGATCTATTTCTGTTCCATTTCTGGATGAGATGATATCACATATTCACTCATTTTTCTGAAACACAAAAGAAAGCAGTACTAGCTTTGAGCATAGTTCCATCTGTATTCATGGACAAAGCTGTCACTCAGAGTGAGTCTAATTTGATAAAACTTTTGGATTTCTATGAAGATGATATGCCAAGTCCTTCATCTTTTGAACAGGAACTCCATTTGTGGAGATCTAAATGGAAGAGTTTCTCATCAGAATTGCCCAAAACTCCACCCCAGGCCTTGAACTGTGCAAATGAGAGCATGTTTCCGAATATTTACTGCTTACACCGTATTGTTTGTACTCTGCCCGTAACCAGCTGTGAATGTGAATGTAGTGTCAGTGTACTTAGAAGACTCAAAACCTACTTGCGTACTACTATGGGGCAGCAAAGGTTATCAGGACTGGCACTGATGCTCATCCACTTATTGACCTAGATGCTATTCTTAACATTTTGCTCATCAAAACCATCGAAGAATGTTACTCTTGGAAATTTTGAGTCATTAACACAACAATAATTATCATTTCTGTAATTGTATGTTCTATAAACTATTCTGGGGCACAGTCAGACAAAAGTGGTTGTGGCCAGGTATTTTTTTTTACAAGCTTAACATGCATGAGATGGAAACCCCCCCTTTAAATTCCTAGATACGCCCCTGCTCCAGCATAATTTTGAGGTGGACTTGATGGCGAAGCCTACAGAACAAAAATATATAATATGATAATAATAACAATTTAAAAAATAAATTGAAGAAATGGCTATGATATTGAAGCCGTTACAGCGACATCGCACCAGCAGGGTCCAAAGAGGGTTAATTTTTTCTAGACATATGGCAATGACTAAAGAACACGCACGAAAGTGATTTGTGTACACAGACCCTTTACCTCTAGAGTAGGTATAGAAACCTGCCCTACTTGGCTCCAGATATTACCATGACTACCATCACTTCTTTATGAGGCTGGCTGTGCTAGCCAGACACGGGTATTCATGTGCACACATGGAGAGAGAGAGTCAGGTTAAACTGGCACAATTCCTCAAATAGAACGAATACAAAAAAATAGTACAGCACCACACCAGGAATTTCACATGCCATATTTCACATGCCATGGTTACGCGGCATCTGAACGCAAAGTCGTGATGCAACTTTGACTAGACTCTCAGAAGCTAGACCTATATCATACCCCCCGAGAGGGGAGAGGGGTTTATTTATGCTACATCATACCCCCAAGAGGGTCTATTTTTTTTTTAACACCCAGAAGGGTCTAAGAATTGTGAGTGCAGGAACAACAAAAAGTACTTTGAGGTTAAATGTTATTCGAATGTTTTATTCTCATTAGCAGCGGGTTCCCGTGGAAGGTCATGGGTGCACAGCATCTATGAGATCAGGCACCTCTTCACATTGGCACAACACTCCAATGAAATGCACACACTCAAAACAAGCTTGTAGATGCTGATGAGACAAATTTGACGAGACTCTCATTTCATTCGTGTGCCAAGAGAGTCCAGCTAGCGGAGGTGGAGGAAGGGGAAACTCATAACTGGTATTGCCTGTTCAGTGTGCACGCCTCTTAGACAGATTGCCACAGTCTTATCTAAATAACATCTTCTAGGCTGGTTCCTCAAACCACAAGGATGTTACAAAATACATCACATTATCAGATTGCATTGCTCTAGCCACTGCCCTGACCACCCCTAGATGAAGGCTTAATCCAATCTGAACATCCAGTATTAATGATGTCATCATGATGCCATGCGCTTCTTCCTCCTCACCTCTTTACGACGCTTTCGAAGTGCTCCCTGGCTTGCCTTCGAGTCATATCAGCCATTTCCTGATGTGTCATCTGCAAGAATAAAGGAATATACGCTATAAACTCGTCTATCAAGCAAGTATTGGGCTAGGGTCAGACTTGGTCCATCCGGGCCCAAATAGAACGTTGGCCTTAGTTCTAGCTCTGTTCTAGCACATGGCCCTAGCCATGAGGTGCTTGCTTCAAGGGTAACAGAGCTGGTACCAGACGTTCCAACCCCTAGAGATGAAAATTAGGGAGGCTTCGCCTAAATTACAAAAAAATTAGGGAGATTTTGCATAAATTAGGGAGATTTCTCCCAATTCTTGTGTATAGTTATATAGTTATAGAAAATATGTAAATATTCATAAAAAGTGAAATGTAATGATAAAATTCACTTCATCCAACTAGAATAAAATCAGTGAAATGTAACAACAACAGCGTAGCAAAATCAATAGGAATAGTATATATATATAACGGAACAGCTGCATTGGCTCAACTCGGCATAAGAGCCGATTTTTTGGTGTGTAACAATGTTGCTGTCTATTTTCTTTCAGGTATTTGTGGCACCACCAATGCTGGTATGGGCTCTGTTATATTCTCTGCAGGCTGCTTTGCACTTCTTTAGGAGTTCTGTGGTGGGCTTGAATTGATAACATGGTACCAAACTTTCAGGTTTGTTCATCTTAATGGTCATAATTGAGCTCAGCGACTTTTCAAGATCCAAGTGAGAGCGAAACTCTGTTTTGTTCTTTGTAATCAAAGAAAAAACTCTCTCTTCTGCTGCATTACTATGGGGAATTGTCAAAACTGACAATGCCACTTTGGAAAGATGTGGTAGTTTATCTTGCAAATGTCCCCATATCATATCCATACGGTGATATGTTACTGTTTCACCACTGCCAACATTCGGCTGTTCCACCACATTTGATTCTTGCCAAATGTGTACTGGAATATCACTTTCAGACATAGCCTGGTACACAAGGAATTCCTCTTCTAAGACATCCATTGAACTGGTATCATTGATCAGATCTCTGTGAATGTGTTCGAGGGCAGACAACACTTCCTCAACATTGTCCATGCTGCACTCGTTCCTCTGATTGAAGTCAATAAAAACACAATTTTTCAACAGAGGGTTATCCAGTGGCAACCACTTGGTGCAGTAAAGGAAAGCTGTGCTGTAAAACATCCTGACACCACAGTAAAATCGGCCGATAATTCGATCATCAGTGTCTCCTTCTTCCAGAAGCTTTCTTAGTTTTGACTTCGTTACCAAACCAATTGACAAATTGCTGTCTGCTTTCTGGTTGTCAATACTCAGGTCCAAAGATTTCAGAGTCCCAAACTCTTGTTTGTGTTTCATTACTTTTTCTGGTTTGATAAACTTCACTGCCAACTTGTTCAGAAAAGCTTCCATCTGTGCATTCAACAAATATACAAGAGGGTATTCCCTTTGCAAGAACCTGTTGAAATTGGTGAACATGGCAATTGTTGACTGAAAAAACATGAGATATATTTCACTCATGGGATCGTTGAATGAAGCATTCAAGCGCTGAAATCGGTTGTCACGTTCATGTTCAGACAAAAAATATGACTTCAGTGCAGGGTATTTCTTTAACTCCCGATCCAAGCAGCGCTCTAAGCAAAGCCATCTCACCGAGATATATTTCAACACCTCCTGATACTCTGTGTCGCAAAACTCAAAATACTCCTTTAAAGCCCCCTTCCTTTTAGTAGATTTGTCAAACCAATAAAACAAATCTACGCAGTGATCTTCTACGTCAAAATGTGTGCTACTTCCAAAGGCAGTGGCACCTTTTCCTGCTGCATTGTGCAGAATATGGCAGGGACAACCTACAATGACAACCTTGGGTTCTTTTTCTAAGACTCGACTTTTGATGGAATCATGTTTGCCAATGTTTACATTTGTGTTATCTACACCAAGACCTGTAACAGAGCTCCATGAAATTGCGTATCTCTCAAAAATAGCATCAACATGTCGAAAGATAGTTGCAGCTGTTCCACCTGAACGTCCCTCGATGAGATTCAGATCAAAAAACTTTGTCATAATTCTGGCGAACTCAGCATCAAATATACGGACTGTGATTGGATACATCTTTGCAATGCCAGAGTCATTGCTACCATCAATCATGATGCTAAATGGAGAGTTTTGCATGTCATTTACTAATTCTGCTTTGAACTCATCTCCAATACAGTTAACAATGGCCGAAGTTTTTGTTCGCCCACAAGCAAACTGCTGAGCTGCAGAACTGCCGTGAAATTCTGATTTTATCATTTGAGTCAGATGGTCCGACAAATTGAAAAAAATATTGTGATGGACTAACATCAGGACCATCTTAACCTCGGCTTTTATCGATGGATGAACTGTTTTTGACAGATCATCAGGCTTCTTAATAAATTTCCTCAGTGATGCATTTCCTGCTGCTTTCTCATTCAATATGTGTTTTTTCGCTCCTAGAAATGGGAAAATATATATATTAATATTGAAAAGAATTGTATAGGGGCTCAGACAAAAATTAGAACGAGTTATATCACTGAAATGCTTGGGGCATTTAATCAAGTGTTAGAAATAGGGAGGTTGTGGAATTGACACTTCTGTGGAGGGGAGATTGGATTTTTTAAGCCACATCGATAAATGAACTACCCTAACAGTAAATAATATTGCTAGCTAGAGAATTGAGAATGTTTGAGACTTAATCTAAAACTTACTTGTGTGTACGGATACATCGTTGATTCCTCCTTGAGAACACGACAAGCTCACATTACATGTGCCACAGAAGAATTTGTAATCTTTGTCCAGAACTTGAGGACCACATGCCTTCAGAAAGGGATATTTACTCTCCCAATCTTTGCTGTATCGTGTTTTATATTTCTTCTTTCTTGGTTTAAAGGAAGAGACACTACTAACACTAACAGTGCTGATTTCTAATTCCGTTTCTTCCTCGCTACTTGAACTGCCGCTTTCTCTTGGTCTTCTTAATGCCATTTTGGATTTCCCCACGGGTTCAAATCCGCGTATCGCGTACAACCGCTACGGTCGCGGTAATTGTCCAAGGAAAGAACTACAGTCTGTAGGATTTGTGATAGTCTATGGATTTTTGGATTTGTGTTAGCTAAGCTGCTAGTCTCAGGATTTTTAAAAATCGGGAGAATTTTATGAAAATTGGGAGATCGGGAGATTGGGTCTAAATTCGGGAGACTCCCGAAAAAATCGGAAGGGTTGGAACGTCTGTGGTACCCACCAGGCACCAATGTGTAGCTGTAAGAGCCTAGGGGAGGGAAACAAGCTGGCACCCACTGGGTACCTAGCTATGCGAGCCTAGGCCTGCTTGGATGGCTATCCAGCACCTACATGGCACCCAGCAGCCTAATAGTGCAAACACTGATTATATGCATTTAGTTCCCTGACCAATTACACTCCTCACTGTATGACTCAACTAAGCCACACCTACAAGTGTATCATATTGGTAGTTATGGATAACAGACAAGTGGGTGGCAAACTCTAGCTGTGTGGTCAACTGCCATGTTTCTAAGGCCTCAAGAAAGTTTCAGCCTTTAGCACTTACCTCAAGTTTGCCATAGAAACAGCCTAGCTAGTGATGATGATGAATGCCTCATCTAAGTAATGAAGGGGGGAAAGTGGAAGGAAGGCGTGACTTGAGTCTCCAAAGCCACACCCACCAAACCTCTCTGGCAACTGAAAGTATGTTTGCCAGGTTAGATAGAATATCTGATATTTGTTGAGGACTGTCTGTGGAAGAGGATGGATTACTGTACTTAGTCCCTCCTTGAACGCTGTTGTGGATTGTAGTATATACATTAGCCATTCATGCTCTCTCCTACCAGATCCTCCAGAACCAGCTCTTCCAGAAGAAAAGCTTTCTGTTTCCACAACAACAAAAAATGTTTCCATACTATCAAAATTGGCATTGGAGTTGTCAGTTGTGTGTCATAGAAGTATTCCAACAAAACGTCCAGGTCAGATGGTAACCATTGCCATGCATCTCTGCCAGTGCATGTAAACGAGCCAAGTGCTCCTGGAAAATATTATGCAATGCATGCATAACTGCATGACGCATTACTCTCACGAGTGAATGTGGATAAGTGCATGACTTATAATAAACACTCCTCTAACATAAATACATATATATATATATTTATATATATATGCTTGGCAGCCAATTTTACATTATTCCTGATGAAGGCTGGAGCATCTAGTCGAAACGTTGAGAGAATACAATTTCAAGTTAATTATTGAGAAGGTTATTGTAATTTTACATTAGCCTGTTACATGGAAAGTAATTTTACAAGTATAATTATAGTACAATAACCTTCTCAATAATCAACTTGAAATTGTATTCTCTCGACATTTCGACTAGATGCTCTAGCCTTCATCAGGAATAAGGCTAGAGCATCTCGAAACCTCGGAGAGAATACAATTTCAAGATGATTATTGAGTAATGTTATTATGTCAACTGAGAGTTCATTGATAATTATATTCTGGGTTGCGTCTCACCGAGTGTAATGAACTAGTTCCCCTGATGTAGGCACGCTCCTCCTCATCCTGGTAAATGGGGTGGAGCTGGAGCACTGTGGGATCCACGTCCAGGCGATAGGAGAAAGGAAGGATGGTGATTTCTACCACATAATGCTGTATCTTGACACCCTTCATTAAAAGTTGAAACAGACCGACAAGTAATGATTAAAGCATACACTCAAGTAGTTCAACTGGTATTAAAACTAACCAGGGGCGGAGCAACCACTAAGGCCATTAGCAAATGTGGGTGTTGGCCCAAAGTAAAATGGGTGTGGTCAAGCACGGGATGATTCCTGGCATTAAAATGGAACTCCGAGCAGAACAGCGTATGTGCGTTTCTAAATGTACAGATGCATGGGCATGATCGGAATGGCCTGGCTGATTGTATTTAGCTTGCTATATACACCCCTGCTCTGCTTACACCCCTGCTTACACCCCTGCTGACACACCTGTTTTAGCAACAGTTCAGTTTGCTCAGCACACCAGCACAGATAAGGAGAGCGGAGCTTGTGAGAGTGCATCTGGAGGAGGGAGAGCTTGTGGGGCAACACCTTCTCCTCACCAGCCACCTTCCCTCCCATGTCACCACTGTAGTAACCACTGAACAGTTTTCAAAGGTCCAGTGGTCAGTATAAAATCAGAGAAACTGGCAAACTCCTCCTTACCTCTCGTCAACAGGCTTAACCTGGACTTCTTGGGCTTGCACAAATGTAATCTGGATGCGATAAGTCAATACAAACCGGATGAGAACTCTGGGAGAATACACTGCATCTCATAACCTTATAGCGAGACTTGGGCACCACAGGATTGTATCTCGTCATTACATCGTTTAGTCCCAACTCCAAATGACACTTCTGAGAACAATTTTATCGTGGAAATATAAAAATTCTGTAATTGTACTAATTTTTGCAAGCTCCACGAGTATATGCTTGCGTCTGTATTCATGGGGCTTGCAAAACAATTATATACACAATTATTTATTGAGAATCGCACAACGTGATGATGACAAACCTGGTGGTTGGATAGAGGTACTCCCTTCACAACTCCATCATCTCTGACCCCAAGGTAAACCGTCCCTCCAGCACCAGTATTCAGGAAACCATTCAAAGTCCTATGCAATATATGAGTGCCATCCATTGCTGATTGATAGATCGATAGTCTTACAAGACCATAATCTTCCTGTGATTCATCATTGCGTTGAAAATGAATAGTTCACCATTAAAATATTCTCGGAACTGAATTTTTAAGTATTGAAGAGGTTTGAAAGTTGCAAACAAGACCCAGCTATAATATAACATGTTTTTCTACATTCTCAAGCTGTTGAAATCAAGTCATCGTATGCGTGCAGCTTTTTAATGGTTTTGAGTCGTATTGAGTTGTAAGTATTGGGTTGTAGGCGAATACTAATATTAACGACCTTGATATGGCTTTCCTGGATCTGCGCAGGGTGCCCGGGATGAAGGCCCATTTGGGGAGATCTTCCACACACAAATTAGTGTGGGCCTTGAATTCGTGCTCACGGTCCTCTAAGAAGGGAAGTACGGATCCCAACTCGTACAGCTTACCTTGCGATGCCATTACACGCGTTGTGAACTTTCAGTTTTTGTTGTTCTTCCTACGGAACACGGCGAGTTATTTCGCGAAGCGGTCAACTTTACGTCCGTGATTCCGTCATATTCTCCGCCATATGGCGTAATTGCTTTTGAAAAATCATAAAAAATCAATCATTGGCTATATTCTTTGCGACGTGATTTTTATACGCTCCAGATAAACGGTCGGTAGGTTAGTTTGTCATGCAGTCCCTAGCACACTTTATTTTTCTTGACAGTATTTGAAGCTTTATTGCTGTCAATATTGCTTTAACCCCTTCTTCTGTGTGGTAAAGTGTTGCCTTGAAGGACAAATTCCAGTTGTGAGTGCAAAATGTTAAGGAGGGTGGATGGTGGGAGAGGAACCGAAGATAGGGAAACTGGGCGGTTGAGTGTGGCGTTTGTTAATTGTAGAGGATGGTGGTCAAGGGAAGTGGATACAAGAAGTTTGATGTGCTGGGGTTGACGGAGACATTTTTGCAGAAGGAGGACGAGGTGAACGTGGCAGGATATGAGTGGTACAGCGGGAATAGAGAGGGTAGCAGGCGGGTGAGTGGAGGTGTGGGAGTTCTGGTGCATGAGAGTTTGAATTCTAGGGTGAGGAAGTCAAGAGAAGATTTTCTGTGGGTGGAGTTGAGCAGAGAGAGAAGGAAAACTATGGTAGAGGTAGTGTATGTGAACCCAGAAGTAGTGAGAGTGAGAGAGATTGTTTGAGGTATTGCAGGAGGATGTGGTGAAGTATGAAGAGAAAGGTTTCGATGTTGTTATGATGGGGAACTTAAAGATTGGATTAGGGGCGGAGGAAAACCGAAACAGTAATAGAAGTTGTTAGAGTTGGTTAATTAAGGTTGGAGGTCTGGTTGTACGGAATGAGTTGCAGTGCTGTGAGGATAGGTGGGCATGGGAATGTGGGGAGAGAAAGTCGGTCATAGATTATAAGTTTTGTGAAAACATGGATGTAGCTAGGGTGGTAGTTGAGGACTCAGGCAAGCTGGATGTGGGGTCAGACCATAACATTATATGGGAGAAATTATGTGGGGTAGGAGAGAGATAGAAATGAGGAGAGAGCGACATAAATGGAGAGTTGACAATAGGCTCGACTGGGAGGAGTAAGAGTTGGGAGGAAACATAGTTGAAGAGGTGTGGGGTAGGTGGAAGGAGAAAGTTTTGGCTGCAGCGGAGAAAGGAATTGGAAAAAGATAACAGACATGTCAGAGGGATGGTGGTCATAGGATGTGGAGAGGTTAATTGGTGTTAGGAAGGAGAAATGTAAGAGGCTGAGGGAAGCAAGGAAGAGAGGGGAGAGAGAGGCTACATTAAGACAACTGTGGGATGACTATAGAGAAGCAAGAAAGGAAGTGAAAAAGACTATTAGGAAAGAAGAAGGAATTGAGGAAGAGAACTATAAAGAAGATTAGATAGCAGGGTGGGACTAGTTTTTGAGTGTTTTGGACTAAAGGAAGGAGAGAAAGATAAAAGGAGTGAAAGATGATGAGGGAAGGAAGGTAGAGGAGGAAGACGAGGTGTTGGAGGTGATGGCAATGGAAGAGGAGTTGGAGATAGCTGAGCTAGGAGTCAAGGTGGAAGGCTCTTGGTGTGGGGCACATATATGCAGATGATGTTCTTCTGGCGGACTCGGGGGTGGAACTGCAAGTACAGGCTTATGTGTTAAGGTGGAAGATGAAGTTTAAAAGAGCAAGGTCATAGGAGGGAAGAAGGAAGCAGGAGTGAATTGGAGGATTGGTGAGGGGATATTGGACGAGGTCAAGAATTCAAGTACCTGGGAGTGTGGTTTGATAGGCAGCTAAAGATATTTAGAGAAGATGGCAAAGAAGCAAAAGAGTGGGTTGGAAAGGTGACATGGATGAGTAGAGTGAATGGGCAGGAAGTAGACAGAAAAATGGTGTGGGAGCTTCTAGTGAGACCTAATTTGGAGTATGCAGTGAAGTGTGGTGGACAGGAGGACATAATTGCAAGAAGTTGGAGTCAGCACAGATGAAAGTGGGTAGGAGATTGTTGGGGGCAAGTACAGTAGCAATACAGGGAGATATGGGGTGGAGGAAGCTATATAGAGGAGAGGAGGGAAGAGATGAAGGTTTTGTTGGGTAAGATATTAGAGATATTGGAACAGATGATTGGTTGTAAATAAACTAAGAGAGGATGAGGAATCGGATGATGGGAAGAATATGAGATCTTGATGAGAAAATACGAGCTAAACAACGAGGTTGGGTCAGTATGTAAGTGGAAGGGGAAAATGAAGGTGAGAAATGAGGATTGGAATGAGGAGGTAAATGGCAAGAGTACGCTGAAGTTTTATAAATAGGCAAAGAATGGAGGGTCCATGCATGGTCAGGAAGGTGTGCGGTTGCAATTTAGACCGAGGACTGCGTTGTAGGAGGACAAGAAGCGATGTGGGATAGTTAGGGATGAGAGGTGTATCATGTGTGATAGTGAAGCAGGGGAGGATGTGGGACACTTCTTGGTAATGTGTGAGGAATTTGAGAGGGGTCGGCTGGTACTGGTGAGGTGCGCAGAATTGTAGGGGTGGACAGTGGCTGGATGAATATAGAAGACTGGGTAAGGATGGAAAGGTGGCATTGCTGTTGGGGAAAGATGTGGAGGGAGCAGGAGGTGGGCGAGTGTGTTATGTATTGGGTAGGGAAGTAGTGGCAGAGGAGAAAGGAACTGTTGTATGGCGAGCTGAGGATGATGTCCCCTCCTCTCCCCCCTCCTTGAGCAGCGGGACACTCATAACTATTAGTATTATACATGCTTTGCTTCACCTATAGCTATACTTTTGCCCATTCCCGTTTTAATATATCTGTAAAGTGATGTGGATGGAAGTAGGTACTGTATTTCTGGTAGTGAGTGACAGATAAGCGATGTCCTGTAAATAGGGTTTGCTCTTCTTGTTCTCTTAATGATGAAGTCGTGGGACCTGGGTGTGTTAGCCAGCGAATATAATTATAGCTAGCGAATGTAATTATAGCAAATGTGTGTTGTAGGTACCAACCGCCTTTTTTTTGTCTAAGAGAGAGCTTGAGATAATAGTTGTCGACACAGCTCCCAGTTGTCTTCATGTAGTTTTTAGAGATATAGCAAGAAGGTGAATCCACTCTGCACATATAAGGAAATGATGTGGTACTTTGAGTGAACCAGATCATCCTTTCCTTTCAGACCAGAGTCCGTCCATTCTCAACCAACACATCATCATTATTGTGGGGGATGAGAGATAAAAGTTTCTTGTCCAAATACCAGGTATGTATAAAAATGAAATAGTTATCGTTGATGTTTGATAGTGGAGGTGTAGACTAATTTAGATCATTTATATTATTTTAGCATGTGGTAATGCCTTCTAGATCTGAGTTACATCTATAGGAGGACGACTGCTTCCTCTAGTTGCATCTCCTACAAACCATGCAGTCACCTTTCTTCCCACATGGAGAAAAGGTGAGATGTAATATGGCCAGCTCGAGTAACTCTTAAAAGTAAGGAGTTAGGGGTTGTGTGTATGTTGTGATGTGTAATAGCAGAGATGTATTAGACAATGGTGGACGCTACCTATGGTATGCGAGATATGCAGAGGACAATATTGGACGCTGTCTGTGGTATGTATTGAATGCGTAGTGTGTATGATATATGGAGTACTACCAGTGGTGCGTGTTATACATGTAGTATATGTAAGATATGCAGTAAACTAGAGTGGACACTTTGTCTGTGGTGTATTGTATGCATAGTATATAATTATATGAGATAGGAGAGAAAGTATATATACTCTCAATGAACTCTCAGTTGCATTACAATAACCTTCTCAATAATCAACTTCAAATTGTATTCTCTTGATGTTTTGACTAAATGCTCCAGCCTTCATCAATAATAATGAGACGCTATGACTCGCGTGAGTCCGGTATCTAGCTATCCATCACGTGAACCGGCACACATGTCCAACAAATAAACCGGATGTAAAAAATATATATAAAAAGTAAATAAAAAAAATTAAACTAATAATAAACTATAATAATAAACTAATAATAAACTATAATAATAATAATAATAATAATAATAATAATAATAATAATAATAATAATAATAATAATAATAATAATAATAATAATAATAATAATAATAATAATAATAATAATAAAATAAAATAAATAACCGGCTAATAATAACAACAACAACAACAACAATAACAATATAAAATAATAATAAATAAACAAATAAAAACAAATAAATAAATATTAAATAAGTATTCTAATTGTATTCTAATTGCATGTATTTTAATTATAATAATACAATGGAAGGGGAAAAAAGGGGGGAAAAGAAGAAAAAAGGGGGGGGGGAAGAAGGAAAAAAGGGGGAAAAAGAAAAAGGGGGAAAAAAGAGAGAAAAAAAAAGTAAATAAATAAATAAATAATTAAATAAATAAATAAATAAATAAATAAATAAATAAATAAATAAATAAATAAATAAATAAATAAATAAATAAATAAATAAATAAATAAATAAATAAATAAATAAATAAATAAATAAATAAATAAATAAATAAATAAATAAATAAAAAAATAAATAAATAAATAAATAAATAAATTATAAAAAAATCAAAAAATCTTAAAAAAATCAACAAAAAAAAAATATAATTTTTTTTTTTTTAATTTAAAATAATAATAAAAAAATATTTAAAAAAATAAAAAATATAATAAACAATAAAATTAAAAAAATAAACAATATAAATAAAAGATAAAATAGAGTAATTATGGTGGTTGTGTTCAAGTTCAGGCTCTTCAGAGTAACTCCCCAGCAGCCAGTCAAGTCCATTCCACAGTCTCGATTGAACCGCTCACACTTTGGTGCTAGCAATGCCTCCTTCACTAGCAGTTCCTTCTGTCTTCTGGCCTGGTCCAAGATGGTGGCTTCCTCTCACAAAATAGGATGTCCATTATTCCATACATGTTCAGCAAGTGCAGACTTCTCTTTAGCACACTTTCTACAGGCATCTTGATGTTCTTTCACTCTGGTCTCCAGTCTTCTGATGGTCTCCCCTATCTAGTATTGCCACAAGGGATGCAGTACACAACACATGAGTGCATATTAGATGGTAAAACATCTTTCACTCTGCTCAGTTGTGTCCTCAGAGTTCTTCCCGATCTGAAGACGACTTTGATGTTGAACTTCCTGCAGACACTCCTAATGTCTTCACTCATCCCTGCTGCATAAGGAATCACTACCATAGGTTTTTAGACCCCTCATTGCCTGTATCGGTGTACTTATCTTCCTCTCGACGTTTATATGTATCTGCAGATGAAAGGTTGATGAAGGCTTGAAGATAACCATTGTCTATAAAGACCTTATTCAAATGATGTTCTTCCTTCCAAAGGTCCTCCATCTCAATCACTACTCTTCTGGTTCTATCATACAAGCTCTTCACCACTCCTCTTCTGACATGGATAGGATGATGTGATCTATAATTAAGGTACTGGTTGGTGTGTGGGTTTTTTCTGTAAACAGTTGCAGTTAGCCTTCCATCTTCCTTCCTGTATAGATGGCAATCCAGAAAGGGCAACGATCCATCCACTTCAAACTTTATGGATGGCCTGATGTTGTTCAGATTGTCCAACAACTCCTGCTCACTTCCCTTCTTCACAATGGTATCATCCACATATCAGTTCCCTGTATTCAACCCAAGATGTGGTCGACTATATTAACATATTGTTCCCTGTACAGGTTTGTTTCAACCCAAGATGTGGTCGACTATATCAACAAATTGTTCCCTGTACAGGTTTGTTTCAACCCAAAATGTGGTCGACTATATCAACATATTGTTCCCTGTACAGGTTTGTTTCAACCCAAGATGTGGTCGACTATATCAACATATTGTTCCCTGTTCAGGTTTGTTTCAACCCAAGATGTGGTCGACTATATCAACATATTGTTCCCTGTACAGGTTTGTTTCACCCAAAATGTGGTCGACTATATCAACATATTGTTCCCTTTGCAGGTTTGTTTCAACCCAAGATGTGGTCGACTATATCAACATATTGTTCCCTGTACAGGTTTGTTTCAACCCAAAATGTGGTCGACTATATCAACATATTGTTCCCTGTACAGGTTTGTTTCAACCCAAAATGTGGTCGACTATATCAACATATTGTTCCCTGTACAGGTTTGTTTCAACCCAAAAATGTGGTCGACTATATCGGATGAAAACAACTGCTCGAAAGCATAAAGTGGCTAAAACATGATACTTCACTGTCCTCACTCAACCCATTTCTTCCAACCATTCACCAACACAATCAGTTCCTACTTAAATTCTCCTTCACAATCTTCACCTTGAACATTACACTCATTCACAGCTGGATCAGCTCCAATATTTTCTGTACTATTCATGCTGGTTCTTGCGTATGATTTATTTTTGCCACACTATAACGCCATCTAAAATTGTTTTAATTTATTTAGTATCATTTTGGTGTTATTTTATAATTTGTTAATATCATTTGTCGGATTCCGGTTCACATGCTAGATGCGTGAGCCAGGGTGTGGTTTGTGCATCTCGTTATTCCAGATGAAGCAACGTCAAGAGAGTAAATTTTAAGTTGATTATTGAGGTCACTGTAAGCACCAATAATTATTAGCGCCAGTAGACTTCAAATCATTCAATGCATGTCGATACTTTCCTGTTTCTTACTGCGAGGAAAAGTGTAAAAGATCAGATAAGTGAAAGCAGCGACTACGCAGCAATAGTGCCAGTATTATTTTTTTGCAATGAATATAGTATATGAATATAGTATATAATATTTCCCCTGTGCAAGTTCTCAGGAAACTGTAGCTGATCCTTGATCTCGTGTACCCGACCTTCACCTACTTTGGTCTGGGAACCACCATTTTATTATTGATTATTATTATTATTTTATTATTATTTTATTATTATTTTATTATTATTATTATTTTATTATTATTTTATTATTATTATTATTATAACCACCACTTATTATTAGTAGTATTATTATTACTACTATTACTACTACTGTTACTACTGCCATACTACTACTACTATTACCACTACTATTGCTACTATTATTATTACTATTATTATTATTATTATTACTACTATCAATTATTATTACTATTATTATAATTATAATTACAGAGCAATGTTGCAGCATTTTGAGAGCCTTCTCTTCCCGAGTCTTTGGCCGCTAACATAATTATTGTTGTGTTTGTTGAAGTTTAAATGTCATTGGATATGAAGAGCTTCTTGAGACATTTCGTGCTGATGGTGCAGCTGAAGGTCGCTGAGCTTCTGCTTCAGCACGTTTAACCCTGACAGCACTATATTCTCCGGCTTCAGAGCTCCACAAGACTATTGAGAACCAAACAAGAGGAAAGGACAAGCATTTAAACATGAAGTAACTCTGTGCACGCAATACCTAGAGACATCACAAAACCTCCATGAAGATCTATAACAAAACAATGCACTTCCCCCACACACTCACACACTAGTGCAAGTCTACGGTAACATGGTGTAACCAAGGAATAATCACGCAAAAATCTGATGTGTTGTCTAACACATTCGGTCTGATTATCAGATTACCTCTATGTTGATGTAGAACTTGTTGGGAATGGCTTGGTAGTCATAAGGGGCTTCAGCTGCACACACATGCACAGGAAAACACAATCAGTTGTGAAGTGTGTGTAGCAATTGCATATCTGAGAGTGCTGGTGGCTCACATACGCTTGAGACACGCATAAAAAAATTAAATAAAGACACACACACACTCACACACCAGATACACACAAAAGCTTATCTTAGCTGAAACTCACTTTGTCACCCCTTACCATATTCTAAACTGGTTTTGGCCGATTTTAACTCCACAAACACTTCCAGTGTGCCTTGAATCCTTTGCCATGGGAAGTCTCCCCTAAAAAGCCAAAACCCTGGAATGAAGTCTTAAAGGATCTATCATCTATCTCCCTACTCCCACTCAATAACAAAATTTGCAGTCGTAGAAGTTGAATCCCATTTCATGGTCCTGATGGAACCACTAGGCTTCACAGAAAGCAAGGCAGATGGAACTACTAGGCTTCACAGAAAGCAAGGCAGATGGGTGTGCTTACATGCTCTTGCTCCTCAAGCATTGAACAATCTGGTGACCATCTACTGGGATGTTTGGTACATAGACATGATGCCCTGAGGGAGGTACTGTTTAATGCTCTGTGTCAGGACAACTCCAACACTAAGAGAAAAGAAAGGGTTAAGTGGAGATTCCATCCAGAGGCCAGGAGACATTTTTCATTCTGATTTCAAAGATGGCAGTCCTTGTACATACCTCAATATTTCGGGGGCAATACACTCAAGCCAAGCCTCATCAACCAGACATCTGCTTGTGCTGGAGTAGAGGCAGCCTCTGCATCAAGCCAAGCCTCATCAACCAGGCATCTGCTTGTGTTGGAGTAGTGGCTGCCTCTGCATCAAGCCAAGCCTCATCAACCAGGCATCTGCTTGTGCTGGAGTAGAGGCAGCCTCTGCATCAAGCCAAGCCTCATCAACCAGGCATCTGCTTGTGCTGGAGTAGAGGCAGCCTCTGCATGAAGCCAAGCCTCATCAACCAGGCATCTGCTTGTGCTGGAGTAGAGGCAGCCTCTGCATCAAGCCAAGCCTCATCAACCAGGCAACTGCTTGTGCTGGAGTAGAGGCAGCCTCTGCATGAAGCCAAGCCTCATCAACCAGGCATCTGCTTGTGCTGGAGTAGAGGCAGCCTCTGCATGAAGCCAAGCCTCATCAACCAAGCATCTGCTTGTGCTGGAGTAGAGGCAGCCTCTGCATGAAGCCAAGCCTCACCAACCAGGCATCTGCTTGTGCTGGAGTATTGGCTGCCTCTGCATCAAGCCAAGCCTCATCAACCAGGCATCTGCTTGTGCTGGAGTAGAGGCAGCCTCTGCATCAAGCCAAGCCTCATCAACCAAGCATCTGCTTGTGCTGGAGTAGAGGCAGCCTCTGCATGAAGCCAAGCCTCATCAACCAGGCATCTGCTTGTGCTGGAGTATTGGCTGCCTCTGCATCAAGCCAAGCCTCATCAACCAGGCATCTGCTTGTGCTGGAGTAGAGGCAGCTTCTGCATCAAGCCAAGCCTCATCAACCAGGCATCTGCTTGTGCTGGAGTAGAGGCAGCCTCTGCATGAAGCCAAGCCTCATCAACCAAGCATCTGCTTGTGCTGGAGTAGAGGCAGCCTCTGCATGAAGCCAAGCCTCACCAACCAGGCATCTGCTTGTGCTGGAGTATTGGCTGCCTCTGCATCAAGCCAAGCCTCATCAACCAGGCATCTGCTTGTGCTGGAGTAGAGGCAGCCTCTGCATCAAGCCAAGCCTCATCAACCAAGCATCTGCTTGTGCTGGAGTAGAGGCAGCCTCTGCATGAAGCCAAGCCTCATCAACCAGGCATCTGCTTGTGCTGGAGTATTGGCTGCCTCTGCATCAAGCCAAGCCTCATCAACCAGGCATCTGCTTGTGCTGGAGTAGAGGCAGCTTCTGCATCAAGCCAAGCCTCATCAACCAGGCATCTGCTTGTGCTGGAGTAGAGGCAGCCTCTGCATCAAGCCAAGCCTCATCAACCAGGCATCTGCTTGTGCTGGAGTAGAGGCAGCCTCTGCATCAAGCCAAGCCTTATCAACCAGGCATCTGCTTGTGCTGGAGTAGAGGCAGCCTCTGCATGAAGCCAAGCCTCATCAACCAGGCATCTGCTTGTGCTGGAGTAGAGGCAGCCTCTGCATGAAGCCAAGCCTCATCAACCAGGCATCTGCTTTTGTTGGAGTAGAGGCAGCCTCTGCATGAAGCCAAGCCTCATCAACCAGGCATCTGCTTGTGCTGGAGTAGAGGCAGCCTCTGCATGAAGCCAAGCCTCATCAACCAGGCATCTGCTTGTGCTGGAGTAAAGGCAGCCTCTGCATCAAGCCAAGCCTCATCAACCAGGCATCTGCTTTTGTTGGAGTAGAGGCAGCCTCTGCATGAAGCCAAGCCTTATCAACCAGGCATCTGCTTGTGCTGGAGTAGAGGCAGCCTCTGCATCAAAAGCCTCAACAACCAGAGGAGCTATTATTTGAGCCATATATCAAGTTCATAGAGTGAAGTGTGCAGAATCTATGGAGCTCTAAAGTAATAACCACAAGATTTTTTAATTTATAATCTGTAAAAAATGGTTTCTTCCCCCCTTATCATTAGAATCGCAAGCCTAGACCTCTAGTAGCAGGTTTCCATAGCTACGGATGTGGCCTGTAGCTATATCTTGTTCATTCCACTGGAGTGGCTTCTGACTTTCGGTCTAGATATAGGGCAACTAATTAGGAATCATGGGAGTTATGTAGTAGCCTCCAGGCTTGATATAGCATTTTATAACATTTTATACGTCTTGTTAATGAAAATCTTCCTTTCTGGTGGGGCAATAACTTTCAGAGGGTTAAAACATCTGTATGCACTTGGAAGAAAGGGATGGCAGACCCAGCCCATCCAAAAGCCAAAAGAAGTGCAACTGTTAGCTGATCATCAGCAGTAAGAAATGTGCCAAGCAGTTCAAGGAAGAACTATTTGCACTTCCTTTCTCGAGGACAATTTTTTTTTTAAAGTTAGCGATGAAACGGAATTTGGTAAAACCTGAAACAGAATATGACATTTTTTTAAGGAGAAAATGATTCCCTCTAGTTGAGCAACTGGTAGATATGTCACAATGGAACTCCAGCATCCTGTCCCTGCTGGTTACGAACCTTGCAGCCCATCCTTGCTCGTGTGCAGCCAGCTCTCTTTCCTCGATCTTCAGTTTTCTCCACCTTTTCTCTTTAAACGGGATGGATTTCCTCTTTACAAACCCCCGTCCCATTTGATTTCCACCTTCTCTGTGGCTGAAGGTATAGTGAACACACATCCAGGCAGCACATGTTGCAAATTCGGCCATGCTTGGAAGTACAAGATTCTCAACCCAACTCCCTGGTGAAGGCTTGCTAACTGACGGCTCCTAGCAAGTTTTCTTTAGTGAACAAGCTTTGTTGGATCAAACCCACACCAGTAATGGCTGCCTTTAGTTAACACCAGTAATGGCTGCCTTTAGTTAACACCAATTATGGCTGCCTTTAGTTAACACCAGTAATGGCCACCTTTAGTTGACACCAATTATGGCTGCCTTTAGTTGACATCAGTAATGGCAGCCTTTAGTTAACACCAGTAATGACCGCCTTTAGTTGACACCAATCATGGCTGCCTTTAGTTGACATCAGTAATGGCTGCCTTTAGTTAATACCAGTAATGGCCGCCTTTAGTTAACACCAGTAATGGCTGCCTTTAGTTAATACCAGTAATGGCCGCCTTTAGTTGACCCCAGTAATGGCTGCCTTTAGTTAATTAACATTGCAAGTAAAGAATCGGCATAGGGATTCTAGCAAACATTTAAAAGGGGGGACCGCAAGCATAAACTAGTAGGCGCTAAAAAAATTGTGGTTGCCACTTTATAGCTCCATAGATTCTGCACACTTCATGGTATGGACTTTATATATAGCTTAAAAGATAGGTCTCTCTGTGTGCTCTCTATTGATACTAAAACATTTTCCATAGTGTTAACTATACACAAGTTACTGGAACTAAAGTGGGGGTCCTCAAAACTTGAGTACCTGCATGTCTAACTTCAGATTGCCAAGTGCTAGAGAGCTGAAATCAGCACCAGTGGCCTGCTCTATACAACAACTTTTTTCATTAGGCACTAAATCATGCATACGTGATCATGCGTGTTGGTTGAAAATCAATTTTGCCTATCATTTTGTTGGACTTCTTCAGGATGAACGACATTGAAAAAGTCCCCAAGTGTTGATGGCAACATTGGCACTATAACCATCTCAAGCCTGTAAAAAGGTAAGCTAACTTTTACACAAAAATCAGCTATGAATACTGATGTGCACCCACCTAAGAGAACAATAATACAGCTATGAATACAGATGTGCACACACCTAAGAGAACAATATTACAGCTATGAATACAGATGTGCACCCACCTAAGAGAACAATATTACAGCTATGAATACAGATGTGCACCCACCTAAGAGAACAATATTACAGCTATGAATACAGATGTGCACCCACCTAAGAGAACAATATTACAGCTATGAATACAGATGTGCACACACCTAAGAGAACAATATTACAGCTATGAATACAGATGTGCACACACCTAAGAGAACAATATTACAGCTATGAATACAGATGTGCACACACCTAAGAGAACAATATTACAGCTATGAATACAGATGTGCACCCACCTAAGAGAACAATATTACAGCTATGAATACAGATGTGCACCCACCTAAGAGAACAATATTACAGCTATGAATACAGATGTGCACCCACCTAAGAGAACAATATTACAGCTATGAATACAGATGTGCACACACCTAAGAGAACAATATTACAGCTATGAATACAGATGTGCACACACCTAAGAGAACAATATTACAGCTATGAATACAGATGTGCACACACCTAAGAGAACAATATTACAGCTATGAATACAGATGTGCACCCACCTAAGAGAACAATATTACAGCTATGAATACAGATGTGCACACACCTAAGAGAACAATATTACAGCTATGAATACAGATGTGCACACACCTAAGAGAACAATATTACAGCTATGAATACAGATGTGCACCCACCTAAGAGAACAATATTACAGCTATGAATACAGATGTGCACCCACCTAAGAGAACAATATTACAGCTATGAATACAGATGTGCACACACCTAAGAGAACAATATTACAGCTATGAATACAGATGTGCACACACCTAAGAGAACAATATTACAACTATGAATACAGATGTGCACCCACCTAAGAGAACAATATTACAGCTATGAATACAGATGTGCACCCACCTAAGAGAACAATATTACAGCTATGAATACAGATGTGCACACACCTAAGAGAACAATATTACAGCTATGAATACAGATGTGCACACACCTAAGAGAACAATATTACAGCTATGAATACAGATGTGCACCCACCTAAGAGAACAATATTACAGTTATGAATACAGATGTGCACACACCTAAGAGAACAATATTACAGCTATGAATACAGATGTGCACACACCTAAGAGAACAATATTACAGCTATGAATACAGATGTGCACACACCTAAGAGAACAATATTACAGCTATGAATACAGATGTGCACCCACCTAAGAGAACAATATTACAGCTATGAATACAGATGTGCACACACCTAAGAGAACAATATTACAGCTATGAATACTGATGTGCACACACCTAAGAGAACAATATTACAGCTATGAATACAGATGTGCACCCACCTAAGAGAACAATATTACAGCTATGAATACAGATGTGCACCCACCTAAGAGAACAATATTACAGCTATGAATACAGATGTGCACCCACCTAAGAGAACAATATTACAGCTATGAATACAGATGTGCACACACCCAAGAGAACAATATTACAGCTATGAATACAGATGTGCACACACCTAAAAGAACAATATTACAGCTATGAATACAGATGTGCACACACCTAAGAGAACAATATTACAGCTATGAATACAGATGTGCACCCACCTAAGAGAACAATTACAGCTATGAATACTGATGTGCACACACCTAAGAGAACAATATTACAGCTATGAATACAGATGTGCACCCACCTAAGATAACAATATTACAGTTATGAATACAGATGTGCACACACCTAAGAGAACAATATTACAGCTATGAATACAGATGTGCACACACCCAAGAGAACAATATTACAGCTATGAATACAGATGTGCACACACCTAAGAGAACAATATTACAGCTATGAATACAGATGTGCACACACCCAAGAGAACAATATTACAGCTATGAATACAGATGTGAACACACCCAAGAGAACAATATTACAGCTATGAATACAGATGTGCACCCACCTAAGAGAACAACATTAGTTATGAATACAGATGTGCACACACCCAAGAGAACAATATTACAGCTATGAATACAGATGTGAACACACCCAAGAGAACAATATTACAGCTATGAATACAGATGTGCACACACCTAAGAGAACAATATTACAGCTATGAATACAGATGTGCACACACCTAAGAGAACAATATTACAGCTATGAATACAGATGTGCACACACCTAAGAGAACAATATTACAGCTATGAATACAGATGTGCACACACCTAAGAGAACAATATTACAGCTATGAATACAGATGTGCACACACCTAAGAGAACAATATTACAGCTATGAATACAGATGTGCACCCACCTAAGAGAACAATATTACAGCTATGAATACAGATGTGCACACACCTAAGAGAACAATATTACAGCTATGAATACAGATGTGCACACACCTAAGAGAACAATATTACAGCTATGAATACAGATGTGCACCCACCTAAGAGAACAATATTACAGCTATGAATACAGATGTGCACACACCTAAGAGAACAATATTACAGAGAGAACAATATTACAGCTATGAATACAGATGTGCACCCACCTAAGAGAACAATATTACAGCTATGAATACAGATGTGCACCCACCTAAGAGAACAATATTACAGCTATGAATACAGATGTGCACACACCTAAGAGAACAATATTACAGCTATGAATACAGATGTGCACACACCTAAGAGAACAATATTACAGCTATGAATACAGATGTGCACCCACCTAAGAGAACAATATTACAGTTATGAATACAGATGTGCACACACCTAAGAGAACAATATTACAGCTATGAATACAGATGTGCACCCACCTAAGAGAACAATATTACAGCTATGAATACAGATGTGCACACACCTAAGAGAACAATATTACAGCTATGAATACAGATGTGCACCCACCTAAGAGAACAATATTACAGCTATGAATACAGATGTGCACACACCTAAGAGAACAATATTACAGAGAGAACAATATTACAGCTATGAATACAGATGTGCACCCACCTAAGAGAACAATATTACAGCTATGAATACAGATGTGCACACACCTAAGAGAACAATATTACAGCTATGAATACAGATGTGCACCCACCTAAGAGAACAATATTACAGCTATGAATACAGATGTGCACACACCTAAGAGAACAATATTACAGCTATGAATACAGATGTGCACCCACCTAAGAGAACAATATTACAGCTATGAATACAGATGTGCACCCACCTAAGAGAACAATATTACAGCTATGAATACAGATGTGCACACACCTAAGAGAACAATATTACAGCTATGAATACAGATGTGCACCCACCTAAGAGAACAATATTACAGCTATGAATACAGATGTGCACACACCTAAGAGAACAATATTACAGCTATGAATACAGATGTGCACCCACCTAAGAGAACAATATTACAGCTATGAATACAGATGTGCACACACCTAAGAGAACAATATTACAGCTATGAATACAGATGTGCACACACCTAAGAGAACAATATTACAGCTATGAATACAGATGTGCACCCACCTAAGAGAACAATATTACAGCTATGAATACAGATGTGCACACACCTAAGAGAACAATATTACAGCTATGAATACAGATGTGCACACACCTAAGAGAACAATATTACAGCTATGAATACAGATGTGCACACACCTAAGAGAACAATATTACAGCTATGAATACAGATGTGCACACACCTAAGAGAACAATATTACAGCTATGAATACAGATGTGCACCCACCTAAGAGAACAATATTACAGCTATGAATACAGATGTGCACCCACCTAAGAGAACAATATTACAGTTATGAATACAGATGTGCACCCACCTAAGAGAACAATATTACAGCTATGAATACAGATGTGCACACACCTAAGAGAACAATATTACAGCTATGAATACAGATGTGCACACACCTAAGAGAACAATATTACAGCTATGAATACAGATGTGCAGACACCTAAGAGAACAATATTACAGTTATGAATACAGATGTGCACACACCCAAGAGAACAATATTACAGCTATGAATACAGATGTGCACACACCTAAGAGAACAATATTACAGCTATGAATACAGATGTGCACCCACCTAAGAGAACAATATTACAGCTATGAATACAGATGTGCACCCACCTAAGAGAACAATATTACAGCTATGAATACAGATGTGCACCCACCTAAGAGAACAATATTACAGCTATGAATACAGATGTGCACCCACCTAAGAGAACAATATTACAGCTATGAATACAGATGTGCACCCACCTAAGAGAACAATATTACAGCTATGAATACAGATGTGCACCCACCTAAGAGAACAATATTACAGCTATGAATACAGATGTGCACACACCCAAGAGATGCAATACATCAATATTACAGTATCTAAACTGGGATCTCTCCAATTAAATAACCACACCCACATAATTGATCAAGCCCTGGATGACAGTCACACTCACAAAAAGGAGCAACGGGTTCTATCGGCATTTTTAGAAGCCCTTCGAAAGGTCCAGTGGACTTCGTCCGAGAGATTAAACCAAACAAGCAGCATCCTATAGCTGTAGGTCCTCCATCACCGAGCAGAGCAGAGGTTCCTTTCCGAGTGACCTTCACGGGGCTTCCGAAGCCCCCTGCACCAGGCCTCACTTTGAATAACGCAGGGGGAGCCAGGGATGCTATTAGTCGTCAAGCAACTGCTAAGATTTTTAGAGGTAAGGCTTTCCACAATCACTTCGCCATTCTCAACAGCAGAAAAGTTGTCATCCTCCTTCTGGTAAGTTGGTTCTTCTGGTGCAACTATCACAAGTTCTAAACATGGCAGGTGCTAATTGTCACCTCCACCTTGCACAGGACATGATGTTGTCATACCAATGCGAGTTAACCTTTAAAATTGAAGAGATACGCTCAATTTTGTGATGGAGTTACTAGAAAATCTATTTCACTACAAATTAACTGAAAAGGGGTTCTTGAAGCTTAACGAGAGTTCACTCCAACCACGATGCATGTCTGGCAGCTTGTTGCTAAGATACGAACATCAATTGCACACCATCCATGAAGCAGAGAAACTCTGCAGACTTCTGGCTGTTTCCAATTTTATCTACGCTCGCTCAAAACGATCACGTAGAAGTGACCCACGCCCACACCATAGACCAGGTAGAAGTGACCCACGCCCACACCACAGATGCCACTTTGAACTCTTGTAAAATGATCACCAACGAGAATAACAGCAGAGATAGATAGATAGATAAATACTTTTAATGACTTCCATCTTATCTATCAACGCAAGACAGAGAATATGAGGCATGCACACTGGCACAGGGTCATGGTGATTTGATATCTTCCTGATGCATTTGTCTTGTGCATATGACCTCACCTTTAGTAGATCAGTTACCACCAGCCACTCCCCACTCCCCCGCCACTCCCCCCTCCCCTGCCTCCCTCTCTAGTTCCCATGTTCACTCCAATCCCTCACAACCCGACACAGACCCCACAGCTACCTTGGTCCTCCGAAAGCTGAGAGAACTCGCTCTTGGGCCACTCTTCGGGCTTGGGGTAGGTTGTATGCCTGAGGGCGTTGTCTGGGTCGTACTCGAAGGCAATGCCGGCAGTGGGAGACCACTTGGCATGCTCCTTGCCAAAACCCTGCTCAACGGAACGTATATAGAAACAACAACAGCAACAAGCAACACGTTGAGGCAATATAAATACTGCAAAATAACAAGCAACGTTAACAACTCTAACAAGCTTGGTATTGCTTGGCAACGTACATCTGCCTGCGTACAACACATGTGCGTGTGAGCGCTCTCTACTGGCATCCCCACTTGGCTTTATCAGCCTATACAAGCTCAGCTTTTTCCTGCTCTCTTTTGACATGTTCGCTGTGCCTCTTTCCGTCAGTGTTGCGACAATGCCCAGGGGCGTCTCTATGTTGGGACGATGCCCAGAGGCATCTCTATGTTGCAATGATTCTCAGGGATGTCTCTATGTTGCGACGATGCCCAGAGGCATCTCTATGTTGCAATGATTCTCAGGGGCATCTCTATGTTGCGACGATGCCCAGAGGCATCTCTATGTTGCGACGATGCCCAGAGGCATCTCTATGTTGCAATGATTCTCAGGGATGTCTCATGTTGCGACGATGCCCAGGGGCGTCTCTATGTTGCGACAATGACCAGGGGCGCTGTGTTAGCTACTGTTGTATTAGTATGCCCTAACAAGATCATGTCCATTTTGTCCCAGCCAGCATCGATGTTGGTGACGCTGCTCAAGGATTTCTTGCTCTCTCCCCCTGCATGTTCACCGACTATGCGCAAAAATAGATAGCTAGTTTATTTGTTCCTATCATCAGCTTAAGAGGCTCTACAACCAACAACTTAGCGCTTTATCGGAATTACCATGAGGTAAGGTGCTTGCTCAAATACACCTATTAGTATGTCAAAGAAAGTCACACGAGGTGCATGTGATCCATGTTTCGAAGCGCACGGTTTTGTGTGCAAGGCCTTGAAAGTTGAGATGCAGCAACCTACCCCTTTGAAGTGCTGGTCCTCAGTGTGAGATGGATGTGCAGTGCCTCTCTCTCAAGTAGTCCCCCCCCCCCCCCCTCCTCCCCTTCCCCATCCCATTTTCTGGCTCCATCTATCCTGAGCTCCACCTCCACAAGATAGGGTGGTGGTTGCATGTCTAGCAACGGAAGACTTCATCTGCCATTAATCCGGCTGTCATACATCATACTTCTTGCAGCTTGTGGGAAGAAGTGCATCAGGAAAACAATGCAAGAAAGGAGAACTAGGCAGTTCGCCATCGCCGAACATGCATGGAGCCACCATCCAATCAAGATCAGTGATACGTCCACCAGACGGAGGGAACTGCTTGCGAAGGAGGCACTGTGTGTATTCATCTCGCACATGAAGATCGGCACTCAAAGGGGTGTAGGGCCAGAGGCTCCTGGTTGCTGGACAACTCGCAATACCGTGCATGAGAAACCACGCCCATTATTATCACCTGCCCATTGTTATGCTCCTGCACTGCAGCAATCAGACACGTCAAATGCACCTCATGTGAGCTCCTCTGCACACGTGCTAGCTGGTCCAAACACCTCACCTAAACCTCCTTCATTCTCCCTGTCTAAACACCTCACCTAAACCTCCTTCATTCTCCCTGTCTAAACACCTCACCTAAACCTCTCTGTCTAAACACCTCACCTAAACCTCCTTCATTCTCCTTGTCTAAACACCTCACCTAAACCTCCTTCATTCTCCTTGTCTAAACACCTCACCTAAACCTCCTTCATTCTCCCTGTCTAAACACCTCACCTAAACCTCCTTCATTCTCCCTGTCTAAACACCTCACCTAAACCTCCTTCATTCTCCCTGTCTAAACACCTCACCTAAACCTCCTTCATTCTCCCTGTCTAAACACCTCACCTAAACCTCTCTGTCTAAACACCTCACCTAAACCTCCTTCATTCTCCTTGTCTAAACACCTCACCTAAACCTCCTTCATTCTCCTTGTCTAAACACCTCACCTAAACCTCCTTCATTCTCCCTGTCTAAACACCTCACCTAAACCTCCTTCATTCTCCCTGTCTAAACACCTCACCTAAACCTCCTTCATTCTCCCTGTCTAAACACCTCACCTAAACCTCCTTCATTCTCCCTGTCTAAACACCTCACCTAAACCTCTCTGTCTAAACACCTCACCTAAACCTCCTTCATTCTCCTTGTCTAAACACCTCACCTAAACCTCCTTCATTCTCCCTGTCTAAACACCTCACCTAAACCTCCTTCATTCTCCCTGTCTAAACACCTCACCTAAACCTCCTTCATTCTCTCTGTCTAAACACCTCACCTAAACCTCCTTCATTCTCCCTGTCTAAACACCTCACCTAAACCTCCTTCATTCTCCCTGTCTAAACACCTCACCTAAACCTCCTTCATTCTCCCTGTCTAAACACCTCACCTAAACCTCCCTGTCTAAACACCTCACCTAAACCTCCTTCATTCTCCTTGTCTAAACACCTCACCTAAACCTCCTTCATTCGCCCTGTCTAAACACCTCACCTAAACCTCTCTGTCTAAACACCTCACCTAAACCTCCTTCATTCTCCCTGTCTAAACACCTCACCTAAACCTCCTTCATTCTCCCTGTCTAAACACCTCACCTAAACCTCTCTGTCTAAACACCTCACCTAAACCTCCTTCATTCTCCTTGTCTAAACACCTCACCTAAACCTCCTTCATTCTCCCTGTCTAAACACCTCACCTAAACCTCCTTCATTCTCCCTGTCTAAACACCTCACCTAAACCTCCTTCATTCTCCCTGTCTAAACACCTCACCTAAACCTCCTTCATTCTCCCTGTCTAAACACCTCACCTAAACCTCCTTCATTCTCCCTGTCTAAACACCTCACCTAAACCTCCTTCATTCTCCCCGTCTAAACACCTCACCTAAACCTCCTTCATTCTCCCTGTCTAAACACCTCACCTAAACCTCCTTCATTCTCCCTGTCTAAACACCTCACCTAAACCTCCTTCATTCTCCCTGTCTAAACACCTCACCTAAACCTCCTTCATTCTCCCTGTCTAAACACCTCACCTAAACCTCCCTGTCTAAACACCTCACCTAAACCTCCTTCATTCTCCTTGTCTAAACACCTCACCTAAACCTCCTTCATTCGCCCTGTCTAAACACCTCACCTAAACCTCTCTGTCTAAACACCTCACCTAAACCTCCTTCATTCTCCCTGTCTAAACACCTCACCTAAACCTCCTTCATTCTCCCTGTCTAAACACCTCACCTAAACCTCTCTGTCTAAACACCTCACCTAAACCTCCTTCATTCTCCTTGTCTAAACACCTCACCTAAACCTCCTTCATTCTCCCTGTCTAAACACCTCACCTAAACCTCCTTCATTCTCCCTGTCTAAACACCTCACCTAAACCTCCTTCATTCTCCCTGTCTAAACACCTCACCTAAACCTCCTTCATTCTCCCTGTCTAAACACCTCACCTAAACCTCCTTCATTCTCCCTGTCTAAACACCTCACCTAAACCTCCTTCATTCTCCCCGTCTAAACACCTCACCTAAACCTCCTTCATTCTCCCTGTCTAAACACCTCACCTAAACCTCCTTCATTCTCCCTGTCTAAACATCTCACCTAAACCTCCTTCATTCTCCTTGTCTAAACACCTCACCTAAACCTCCTTCATTCTCCCTGTCTAAACATCTCACCTAAACCTCCTTCATTCTCCTTGTCTAAACACCTCACCTAAACCTCCTTCATTCTCCCTGTCTAAACACCTCACCTAAACCTCCCTGTCTAAACACCTCACCTAAACCTCCTTCATTCTCCTTGTCTAAACACCTCACCTAAACCTCCTTCATTCTCCCTGTCTAAACACCTCACCTAAACCTCCTTCATTCGCCCTGTCTAAACACCTCACCTAAACCTCCTTCATTCTCCCTGTCTAAACACCTCACCTAAACCTCCTTCATTCTCCCTGTCTAAACACCTCACCTAAACCTCCCTGTCTAAACACCTCACCTAAACCTCCTTCATTCTCCTTGTCTAAACACCTCACCTAAACCTCCTTCATTCTCCCTGTCTAAACACCTCACCTAAACCTCCTTCATTCTCCCTGTCTAAACACCTCACCTAAACCTCCTTCATTCTCCCTGTCTAAACACCTCACCTAAACCTCCTTCATTCTCCCTGTCTAAACACCTCACCTAAACCTCCTTCATTCTCCCTGTCTAAACACCTCACCTAAACCTCCTTCATTCTCCTTGTCTAAACACCTCACCTAAACCTCCTTCATTCTCCCTGTCTAAACACCTCACCTAAACCTCCTTCGTTCTACCTGAGGAAGCCCACAGCCTACTGGTTGAAACGCTGGCAATATAATCTGGTTTTAAGCCAATAAAAAGACCATTTACGTGTTTATGTCGCAGCTGATAGCCATCATTTTTGTCCATGCATTTGCCGCTCACTTCCCAGACTCACTTCCCAGAGTCTTCGCTTCACACATTCTCTCACTGTTCAGTCGTAGGAATCAAACAAACACGATGGTGAGTGCATTAGTAGTCTTTATGCATGCCCAACAGCCATGCGGGGTAGATGGTTTGTGCATGACCAAATCATCAGTGCATTAGGAGTCTTTACGCCCCAACAGCCTTGCAGAGTTGACAGTGATTCTATTTGTGCATGACCAACGAAGATCGACATATTTATATACACAGTGCCAGTCGCATCGGACACTTTCCGAACGTCTCGTATTTTTGTCTGAACAAAAATAAATTTGCACTGTCAAAATGTCCGAGCAACACTAACGAACTCTCTAGAATACGTGCGCGTGCTCACAGCCACTTCAAATTACTGTGTGTGTGAGATATTATCACATTGTCCTGAGACTAGTTGCGTGGGTGCCATTTTAACTTGGAGAAAACAAAATTGATAGCACTCGGACAAACCGATTTTGGTTGTAGCCCCCCCCCCCCCCCCATCGCACTGCATATGTATGTGGGCAGTTCCAATGTTAGGTTTTAGCACTTTCATTGCCGAGACAAAAATGGCAACAGGAGAAACACAAACAAACTAAAAACATCCCCACGAGGCCCTCCTCATCCCCACGAGGCCCACCTCATCCCCACGAGGCCCTCCTCCTCATCCCCACGAGGTCCTCCTCCTCATCCCCACGAGGCCCTCCTCATCCCCACGAGGACCACCTCATCCCCACGAGGCCTTCCTCATCCCCACGAGGACCTCCTCATCCCCACGAGGCCCTCCTCATCCCTACGAGGCCCTCCTCATCCCCACGAGGACCACCTCATCCCCACGAGGGCCACCTCATCCCCACGAGGACCACCTCATCCCCACGAGGCCCTCCTCCTCATCCCCACGAGGACCACCTCATCCCCACAAGGACCACCTCATCCCCACGAGGACCACCTCGTCCCCACGAGGCCCTCCTCATCCTCACGAGGCCCTCCTCATCCCCACGAGGCCCTCCTCATCCCCACGAGGACCACCTCATCCCCACGGGGGCCACCTCATCCCCACGAGGTCCACCTCATCCCCACGAGGACCACCTCATCCCCACGAGGCCCTCCTCATCCCCACGAGGACCACCTCATCATCCCCACGAGGTCCTCCTCATCCCCACGAGTACCACCTCATCCCAACGGAGGCCCTCCTCATCCCCACGAGGACCACCTCATCCCCACAGAGGACCACCTCACCCCCACGAGGCTCTCCTCATCCTCACGAGGCCCTCCTCATCCCCACGAGGACCACCTCATCCCCACGAGGCCCTCCTCATCCCCACGAGGACCACCTCATCCCCACGAGGACCACCTCATCCCCACGAGGCCCTCCTCATCCCCACGAGGACCACCTCATCCCCACGAGGACCACCTCATCCCCACGAGGCCCTCCTCATCCCCACGAGGACCACCTCATCCCCACGAGGACCTCCTCATCCCCACCAGGACCACCTCATTCCCACGAGGACCACCTCACCCCCACGAGGACCTCGTCATCCCCACGAGACCCTCATCATCCCCACGAGGACCAACTCATCCCCACGAGGACCACCTCATCATCCCCACGAGGACCACCTCATCCCCATAAGGCCCTCCTCATCCCCACGAGGACCACCTCATCCCCACGAGGACCTCCTCATCCCCACGAGGACCACCTCATTCCCACGAGGACCTCCTCATCCCAACGAGGACCTCCTCATCCCCACGAGGCCCACCTCCTCATCCCCACGGAGGCCCTCCTCATCCCCACAAGGACCACCTCATCCCCACGAGGTCCTCCTCATCCCTACAAGGACCACCTCATCCCCACGAGGACCACCTCATCCCCACAAGGACCACCTCATCCCCACGAGGCAGTCCTCCTCATCCCCACGGAGGCCCTCCTCATTCCCACGAATCCCTCGGCTGCTTACTTTAGTTGCATATGCCTTCATCTTCAGTTCCTAATGGGAGAAAGACGATAAAGAACAGCGGCAGAGGTCAGCCACAACATTGACCCTCACCTGACCCTTCCTCAGCTTCACTATCAGAATGTCTGTCACAATGTACAGAGTTCAGAGTTCAGATGATTATGCAAAACAAAATATTGTGCTTGGAATTTTAACTCACCATCTATGAGTTCATAGTCCGAAGTTTCTCCCTCATTGGGACGAGACGTGACCTGGAATAGACGAGCATTAAAACCACACACACACACTCTTCAAGTGTACACGAAGCTCACTTATCTTCCCTCAACCTCCCTTGAGTAATCTCACATGCTCTCTGCCCACCCTCTTTTCTCCCCCCCCCCCTTCGTACCAGTCCAACTCTCTCCCCTCCTCCACCTCCCTCTAGACTTCCTTCCTCTCCCACTGGAGCCCCAACCATCTCTCCCTTGGTCACATTTCTTCCTCCATCTTCTCTTCCTCATTCCACCTTCGTACCTTCCCAACTCCCACTCACCCACCCCCTATCATTCTTCCTCTCTTGTTGGCTTACAGGGACACATTTTTGGTTTGATGATATGAGATCTCTGGTCGTGACAGATCTTTGGGCATCATCCGTACACTTCACGTCCAAATTGAACTCCACTGCACAGTCTGGGCAAAAGTTCTCGCACATACAGTCCTAATCACACACACAGCAAGCAACAACAACAACAACAACAACAGCTGTGAAAGGTTTCGGGTAGTCATTCCATTAGATCATTAGCTAAAAGAATGTGCTCACAGAGCACATGCACCCTGCACTATGTGTGGTTAACTCCTCCACCACCTGAATGCCTGCGCTGCATGCAGTTAACTCCTCCACCACCTGAATGCCTACACTGCGTGAAGTTAACTCCTCCACCACCTGAATGCCTACACTGCGTGAAGTTAACTCCTCCACCACCTGAATGCCTGCGCTGCATGCAGTTAACTCCTCCACCACCTGAATGCCTGCGCTGCGTGAAGTTAACTCCTCCACCACCTGAATGCCTGTGCTGTGTGCAGTTAACTCCTCCACCACCTGAATGCCTGCGCTGCATGTGGTTAACTCCTCCACCACCTGAATGCCTACACTGCATGCAGTTAACTCCTCCACCACCTGAATGCCTACGCTGCGTGCAGTTAACTCCTCCACCACCTGAATGCCTGCGCTGCGTGCAGTTAACTCCTCCACCACCTGAATGCCTGCGCTGTGTGCAGTTAACTCCTCCACCACCTGAATGCCTGCGCTGCATGCAGTTAACTCCTCCACCACCTGAATGCCTACACTGCGTGAAGTTAACTCCTCCACCACCTGAATGCCTACACTGCGTGAAGTTAACTCCTCCACCACCTGAATGCCTGCACTGCATGCAGTTAACTCCTCCACCACCTGAATGCCTATGCTGCGTGCAGTTAACTCCTCCACCATCTGAACGCCTGCGCTGCGTGAAGTTAACTCCTCCACCACCTGAATGCCTGCGCTGCATGCAGTTAACTCCTCCACCACCTGAATGCCTACACTGCATGAAGTTAACTCCTCCACCACCTGAATGCCTACACTGCGTGAAGTTAACTCCTCCACCACCTGAATTCCTGCGCAGCGTGCAGTTAACTCCTCCACCACCTGAATGCCTACACTGCGTGAAGTTAACTCCTCTACCACCTGAATGCCTGCGCTGTGTGCAGTTAACTCCTCCACCACCTGAATTCCTATGCTGCGTGCAGTTAACTCCTCCACCACCTGAATGCCTGCGCTGCATGCAGTTAACTCCTCCACCACCTGAATGCCTACACTGCGTGAAGTTAACTCCTCCACCACCTGAATGCCTACACTGCGTGAAGTTAACTCCTCCACCACCTGAATGCCTGCGCTGTGTGCAGTTAACTCCTCCACCACCTGAATGCCTACGCTGCATGCAGTTAACTCCTCCACCACCTGAATGCCTGCGCTGTGTGCAGTTAACTCATCCACCACCTGAATGCCTGCGCTGCATGCAGTTAACTCCTCCACCACCTGAATGCCTGCGCTGCATGTGGTTAACTCCTCTGCCACCTGCATGCTCAGGACTAGTTAAACACAACAGCTTCATAACCTGAAAATACATCTAGTTCAATATGTGGGGCCGGTGTCATGCCATATTACTCGCACTTCACCCACTGCGCATGCACATATACTTTTCCCCTTCCGCCCACGCAAGTCCGAAAACCACTGCCATATTACTCGCATAGCTAAGCCATTGCTGGGAGACATCTACAGATAGTATTATTCGCGTAGCTAAGCCATTGCTGGGAGACAGATATCTACAGATAAGTATGTACCAATAATTTAATTTCCCTATGATGTTGATCTAACAAACAATCCCTCAGATATAGGTTGATATTTGAATTTTCAGGTCAGTCATGGTGCGAACAGAGAAAGACCCACGTGTGTTCCTGCGGAAGGTCGAGTACTATTTACAGAATGGTGCATATAGCTGTGACACAGTGGTTGGAGAACGCAGTGGTATTCGGAAGAGCAGCATCAGTTTCATTGTCGTTGGTATGTAAATAATTCACCACCTGCTTGTGGTGTTTTCTCCACTTGTCATGTGGACATAAATTGGTCAATGCCAATGATTTCATAAGCCTCCAATACACATGGTCTATATTCTCCACAACAAATTAGGCCTACATAAACCATTGCTTTCCTGATGCTTGTGTTGTACATGATTTCATAGAACTTGGCAGATTTCTTTCAAGTGACCAAAAATGAAATAAGGTGTCTTGTTATAAAGGTCTATGCAATAATGTACATGACACAACTTGTCATGGCTATTTTGTCTATAGGTGAAACAATGTTCTACACACAACCAGCAAAAAACCCATCCCAATGAGAAGGTTAAGCGCTTGGTCCTGTTCTCAATTGATGAGCAGCAGAAAGTTTTGCGTGAGGCCCATGACATCAATGGTGCACATCAAGGTCAGAAGCGTACCTTAGCACGTCTTACACAGGACTATTATTGGACGACTATGTTTAGAGTTGGGTAAGTACATATTTGTAAATAGTGATAAATCGAGCTGGTTGCTCAGTTTTAAGTGCCCCTTTTGTTGTTTACTGATAATTATAATAAGTGGCCCAGCTTGACAAAAATGGTAGTTTTGTGGTGACCCATGGATACCTCAGTCACTGCATGCAGCTGTCCATCGATAGTGTTGCACTGCAGCTGTTCATGGCTTATCACTGCATGCAGCTGTCATCTCTAAGTGGTGATGGACCAAGTGATCCAGAAGACAGCTTCCCTTTGTCTATGAAACAAGCTGGACTATTTTTTACTCAAAGTCAAAAAAAGAAACTTTGTTGAACACGTTATAGAATTTGTAATGATCGTTTATGCTCGATATTGTGTCAATATCGAAAATTCGAATAAGGGTGTCAGGGGGTAGGACAAAAAGCAATGTTATAATTGTCTGGACAAGAAGCCCCTCCCTTCTTCTCCAACCAAACCGGCATAGCCATGCAAGCATTTGCCTGCACAAAACATCAAACACCCGCACGTTGACTTGTTAATAGACATGGATTTGATTGCCTGTCTATGCTTCATCTGATTATCATTACCTTATATGTACATATGTAGTCCATGCTCATACTTGTCCTATTCTCATTGGTCCATTCTGACACTCCTCCCATGTATCACTCCCCCTTTTGTTCATATATTTAAGCTCACACTCCACTCTTTTCCTTTGGTTCTGCAATCGCTCATCTCCAGTCTACACTCAAACTACTTCCCTCAGTAACTTTGTTGCCAGTGTGTGTATGTCCCTATTTACCTTATCTTCATACTATTTCTTTCTTTATCCCTTCCACTTGGTGTGCTGTTGTCCAATTGGGCAGCAGTCTTTGTATGTGCAGACTCCAGACTTACGTCTGATTCATCATTCTCATATTCTTTTCTAATCTTTGCTTATGATTTATTAAGTGTTTACTCTAGTCAATTCATTGAAATCTACCCAGGCAGAGCTTTACAACCTCTGGCTGAATTGGGAGAGTCAGACATTTAAACCGTCCCAACAATAATGAACTGAGGGGGCAGCATTACTTAAAGGAGCATAAATGAATTTATGTTCTCTGAAGTTACTATAGGTGTTCTCTGGGATGTGGTAATGAAGTACATGTTTTAGGGAAAAAACAGGTCAACACTAAAACTCTGGTGTATGGTACACATCTGTAGTATGCACTGCCAGCAAATGTTACATCCATGAATCTTCATCACTATTATCAATATCCAAGAGAATATATGGCTCCAGAGAGGTTTTACTACTACTGCATCTTGATCATTATGACAGGCCCTATAAGCATCTAACGACATGTAATTGTAAACAGGGTGTAAATCAAGAGGTAATGTGTTGATTAAAATCACAGTGCTGTGCATCATTCCAAAGTGTGCTATATATACATATATACTCAATAATCTAAAGGCTGGTTCACAATAGACACAACACGATGCGTTGATTGTGAACATGAGGTTGCATTGCATCCCATACGCTCAAATAGACTTGAGTTTTATTCAAGCGTCGGATCGCAACACAATGTGTTGGTGTGCTTTATTTAAAGATGAATGAAGAATGATAGAAGCGGTTTGCCTTATGGCAAGTATGTAGCAATCGTACAGGGACATAAAGGCATGATAGAATGCCTAGAAGCAAGTGGCATGTGAAGTAAGCCAATAGATTGATCAAAATGATGTAGAACAAGCTATATTATATTGTGTACATAGCTTCACCTAGCAGTAGTCATAGCAGGCATGAGGTCGGCTGAGAGTAGTCCTGCAGGTTGGAACTTCATTGCATAATGTTGTTGTTTTTACATAACGCTTTATATTAGGGGGAATTTTGACTCTGGGAATTTCCAACACACGTGTTTTGAGCAGACAGTTGATAAGTTTCTCCTTAAAGTATAGTTCGTGTGGACAATCTACGAGTTGCTTGCTCAATGTGTGGACAAGTATTATTAGTGAGGGCAATCTGTGAATTATTCAAATCCTGGTTTGCTCATAACATGTAATATATCAAAATGTTGCCTCATGAAACTAGTCATTTTATTGTGTTTTTAGATATCCACTTGTCAGCGGTGCCAAAAATTGGAGCAGATTAAGACCATTGCAACAGAGCTGCATCCTATCAAAGTTTCCAACAGGTCACTGATTTTATACTGCATGTCCCATGCAAATCACATGAACATATATATGCTTAAACTCCCTTCATCCGCACACCTCACATCTGGGAACGTCTGTCTACTAGGCACCTGCACATTGCACAATCAAGTCATGTGTATCGCATGGTCCTCAAAAAAAAATCTTGTGAAGAAATGGCATGACACTGCAGCTTAGATGAGACAGGAATCACTGAGGCAAATACCATCATTTCTTTTTTAAATAATTGTGTTCAAGTTGTTTTCAGTCATTGCACATGTGCAGCATGTACATGTGCAGTGCATGTGCAGCATGTACATGTACAGTGCAAGTACAAAATGCAAGGCAAATCATCAATATTGGGGGAAATGTGGGGGTGTTCCCAGATGTGGCTGTTTCTGAATTATGGACAGTGCCTATCCAGATAAATATTAGCTAGTACAGCAACAGAGAGAGCTAACATTAATACCCTGGAGATGATGACATATTAGCTAAGAGGAGTTTGAGTATATATAATAACTGTGTGTGTTTTTTGTATCTTGGTAGAATAATTTTTAATGTTTTTAATGCGAAAAGCATCAAGGAAAGGTGATAGGTTATCACAAGACTGGTTGGAGCCTTACAAAATAACTGACATCACTTGTATGGGCCTCTGCACATTGCAGGATGGTAATGGCAATCCCATAAAAAGCAAGGTTAACTCAGGACACCTAAAGCCTTACTTGACCCGTAGTATACCAGATTATATTGCAGAGAAGAGTCCACCAACGAAGAGGCAATGCACAGCAAACCTTGGTGTGGTGTCAACTCTTGGCCTGCAACCCAACAAACCCTATACTGAGGAACAGAGCACAATCATTCTACCTCCAGTCCAACCACCCACATTGTGGACCAGGACCAACGACAACCAGAAAAGATGTGCATTTCCACGGAATCTTCACAGACCGAGACAGATTGTTTTGTGACTGGTGCGACCCAGACTGTACTGAGGGTAAATGGCAAATGCCTACCATGCCAACAGCTTGTCAGCTGCAGAGAGTTACCCAGAGACTTTCTCACAACTCTCCAATCTGGAGCATGGTTGGAGGACACCCACATAAATGAAGCTCAGGCCCTACTTCATGTACAGTTTCCAGAGATGGGTGGCCTTCAGCCAGTTCAATATTTGGCACCAGGCAGTGGAGGCTCACTTACTGGAACTCCAGTAGAGAATTATGTGCAGATCATGAATACTGGCGGCCACTGGGTTTGTGCATCAAATATAGGAGCATCCAAGGGCACAGTGTTGTTATATGACAGCCTCCCTACCAGAACCAGTAAGTCATTGTGTTTAAACTATGTCAGCTAAAACCCAGTGATTTTTTATTTGTTATTATTTGTTTGACATGTTTTCTTCAAGTTGGGTGAATGGAATTGAGGACTATGTAGCGTAAGCAACCAATTATCACCCAAGTTTTGTCCCAATGCTTACTTGCAGATTGTGCTGAAAGACGACCAGGAGCTCCATCAACCATTTAACAGTGAACTGGTGTAGTCTCATTCCAATTATCATATTCCAAAATGGAACCCCAGTACTGACTATGCTGCTCACTCAAAACCGGTTATCAATCATGGGCATCAATTATCAACCATTCATTAATATTATGTACATCAATTATCACTCACTGAGATTTCCCCCCTCCCCAAGCAATTTTGTAGAAGTTCAACCTTTAACAGATTTTCATCTTGCATTGCAGTATTTAATAACAATATTGTTGTCCGAGTATGAGAACGTGTTTGTGCAGGAAATGTTGAAACTGTCAGGCAAACTTTGTAGCCAAACAGAATGGGCAAATGCAATCCTTTCCATCTTCATCTCTTATGCAATCATCCACACAATCTTCATGGAGCCAGTTCCCACACGCACATGCCAGCCAATCTGCACCATTCCCCTCAATGACATCTTGCTCATATGAGCCATTGCACGTACAGGTGTCTATTTCCCTTTGCTGACCTGCTTTACTCTTTGTGGCCGGCGTGGGGTGCACTTTTATGCACTGTCTCTTTCTCTTCACTTCATTTCTCCTTCCTATTTCTTCCTCACACTTCCTCTTCACTTCTCTTTTTCTTCACTTCTCTTTTCTTCTTTGCTTCTTCCTTCAGTTCTGCTTTCTTTACTCGTTCTTGTTCTCTTAGGATTCTATTCTCTGCTTTTTTCTTCGACTCCTCATCCCTTAGTTTCTTTTTCTCTTCCCTTTCTGTCTCCTTCATTTCCAATTCATCTTGCTTCTTCTTTTCTTTTTCTTCAAGTGTCCGCAGTGAATCTTCACTAGTTAAGAGTTTGGCACGTGGAAAACTGCTTGCAGCACGTTTTGGAGTAGATTCTACAGGAATAGCCAAGTATTTTGACACTACACTCACTTCTCTTGAAGAGTCCTTTGCACTGCTTGCACTGGTCGACTCTTTTGAAGCTGAACTAGGTTTTGGAGCAACCCCTGGAGTACTAGCAACAACAGGACATAATGGAGAGATGTTTGTAAAGGAACTTGCCACGGATAAGACATCTTCATCTTGGGTTACAGCAGGGGTTAGGTTGTGACGACTCACGACAGACGAGACTGGATCTCTAGCAGGGGTTAGATCATGGCAATCGACAGGTAGTGCTTCAGGATGATGTATGTCAAGCCAATGGATGTAACATGGATCAATAGAGAGATTGTATCCCTCCTTGTACCGACACTGAAAGAGATCTAACTGCTCATCTGTGAAGGATCCAAACATTGATGTCCGCCTCACTTCCCACAGCACCCGACTGTCCACTACTTCCAAAAGGAACTGCTGACCCACATGCTCCACCACGTCCAGCTCTAGCACCTCCTGCCTCAGCAGAACCCCCCCAATCCCATTCCTCACCAGGATGCTGTCCACTCCATTCCTCACCAGGCTGCAGTTCACTCCCTCCTTCACCACACTGTTGTCCATGCCCTCCCGCACCAGCACCAGATGACAGTTCATGGCCTCCCTCAATGGATAGTTGTCTACTATCTCCATCACCTCCCCTATCTCCACTTCCTGCCTCATCTCCACTACTTCCCCCATCTCCACTTGTTCCCTCATCTCCGCTCCCCCCCTCATCAGATCGATCACTAGTTTTCTCACTGCTAGTGTTGTCATCGTCTGGAACTGAAATGGCAGATGGATGTATGGGTACACTCCACAAGTCTTAAAACCGGCAATGATGTTTGAAGGAATAATCGACTTCAACCATGCTTGGGAGAACAACATATTGAAATTGAATCTTGTTATCACTTTCCCAGGGTACTTATGGAAATATTGATGACACACTTCAGTCCACTTGCTCTTGAGGGGCTTGAAAACACCACAATCCAGTGGCTGAGATTCGTGGGTGGTATGGGGAGGTAAACATAGCATGATAATATCATGTTCCCTTGCAAATCTAACTGATAATGTGTGCTATGCCCATCGAGAAGCAACAAAAGGGGGCGCCCAGGAACTGTAAATTGAAGGAAGTGTTCAACCAACCATCCTTCGAATAACTTCGTATTGATCCAGCCATTGTCACTTAACCCATACCGAGTTCCCGGAACCTCATCTTTTGTCCATGCATAGTTGAGATTTCGAGCATCAAAAATATCATTGGCGGAATTGCTTGACCAACTGCACTAGCACAAGCTACCACTGTAACTTGCCCCTTCTTGCCAGACTGCCTATATCGAATTATCTTGGACCCAGTTGTCGGGCCCACCTCCAAGGGCTGGGAGACCCGCCCGGCACACCCCTGACTAGACAGAAGATGAACTTCATCAACACCTCTTTGTCGTCATTGCATACACCACATAGTGGCCGGGTAGACCCGACCTTTACACTTGTATCACATTTTACTATAAAAGCTGTTCGGCCAATAGGCCTGATTAGTTCTACTTCTTATTTTGCTATAATTATGATACATTGTAGCTCAATCTTTGACTAATTACTGTCAAGCTCTGTAGAACTCTGGTGGCAGCAGTACCTGCCGAGCACGCTCAGAAGAGATAACCTGTCCGTGACCCGACATATGGTGGCAGCGGTGTCGGACTTAACCACCCATCGAAAGAAATTACCTACCATACTCTGCGAAGATTTATTGATAAAGACGAAGAGAGAAGTACCATGCCTCCCAAGATCGTCCACAAGGCCAAGAAGCACCAAGAAGATGAAGAATCCGACGAGGCAGCACAACCCCCCTCCCCGATGGGAGCAGCAGCAATAATGGAAGGCAGTCAAGACATGCAACAGATGATCGCATTGATGTACGCACAAATGCAGGAGACTACGATACGTCACGAGAAAGAATTGAAACGACACGAATTGGAACGAAGAGAAGAACGAGAACAAGCTTTAGCAGAGGCAGCAGCAACCCGCAAGATGGACAGACAATTGGCAACACAAGCAATGGAAGCTGCTGACAGACGACACAGAGAAGATCAAGCTAGGATGCGAGAAGAAATGGATCTGAAACTGGAAGCAGCCGACCGATCCAGAGAACGACGGGAGACGAATGCCAGACTCACCACTCTTATACCCAAGTACACGGAACCCTGCGACATGGGGTGCTATCTCTTGGGATTCGAGCAGGTACTAACCTCAGAAGGCGTTCCAGTCAAGGAGTGGCCTACTTACCTCCTGAGTGCCCTGAAGGGAAAAGCAGCTGAACTGATGGTCACTGTGGTCCCAATGGAACACCGTGATTCATATGCGGCAACCAAGACTTCCCTGCTAGAGGCCCTCGGACTAACACAGCATGAATACGAGGACCAATTCTTTCACCCTAACATGGCTCTTCCCTCTCATCCTGACGACGTAGTCACCAGAGGTGCGGCTATAACAATAGCAGGCCTCAATCTCCACAACAAAACTGCAGCCGAGATACTCTGGGAACTCAACATGATGTGGGCCCTCCGCAACTACTCTGAAGAATGTGCAACGGCAGTAAAGAAACAGGCTCCGAAACAGAGGGCCACTCTGATCAAAGCTATTTGGGAGTACGAAAGGGTCTATGGAAACGCCTTCAGAAACCAACGTAAACCATCCAGATATGGGGACTACACGGACAAACGGTACCAGACCCGGTACAACGAGCGACCTGCACGACCCTTGGTCGACAAACGCTTTGGTGACAAGTCATACAGCGAGCAGCCTCGTTCTCCTCCACCCCAAGACAGATCCCGGCAGAAGAGAGAGTTCCGTTGTTTTAACTGTGATGACACGGGACATGCAGTCTGGGAGTGCCAAACAAAAACAAACAGATCAAGAAGGAGCCTGTGAATCTGGTTCACCTGCCAGATGAACCCACACCGGAAGGAATCATATGGGGCCAATATCTGGACAAGCCAACCACTGTCCTGATGGACACTGGGGCCAGAATATCTATTATCAAGGAATCCCTGGTTCCCAATGAGGCATACCAGCAGGAAGATGTCAAGGTGGTCGGCTGGAATGGTCTCAACCCCACAACCCTTCCAATGGCTGTCATTGAAGTGAAGATTGGAGATAAGACCTTCACAGCAAAGCAGCAGTGGCGCCTGATCATCTCTTACAGTCAGACGTCATCCTCAGCTGCAATATCAAGGACCTGACCCTCAGTGACTTCATGGCGATCCAATACGCAGACAAAACGCCAACGTCCACAGTTTGTGTGACTCGAGCCGAAGAGAGGAATAAGCAAGCTCACTGTTGAGCACCGCAGCCCAGGAGGCAGAAGACAGGTTCACTCCCAAGGATCCACAATCGTTTCTTCAAGGGATTCCAGACCACTCCACACCTGAACCTGTGGAGGAATACTCCCCTGCACTCCCGAGCGAGATAAAGCAGGTAAAGTTTCAGAGAGAAGTTTTGGAGGATGATACCCTTCGTACCTGGAGAGCGAAAGCAGAGGGCCAGGAAGCAGGCTTTCATTGGAATAACAAATGGCTCTGCCTCTCTACCACCGATGAACTTAACAATATGAAGACCTTACTTGTGGTACCCACGTCCCAGCGGCCTCGACTCATTCGGCTTGCACACGATCTCAATGGACATCTTGGGGCCAAGAAGGTCAAGCAGCTACTCCAGCAGAGGGTCTGCTGGCCCGGACTGCACGTTGATGTGACTGAATGGTGCAAGAACTGTGAAAGCTGCCAGTACCAGAGAAAACACAAGGCCACCAAGGCTCCAATGGTGGCTATTCCGATTATGACAATGCCCTTTGAGAAGGTGGCCATAGATTTGGTTGGCCCCTTCCCCAGGACAAAGGATGGCTACAGATTCCTCCTCACCACCATCGATCTGGCCACCCGATACCCAGATGCGCTCCCTCTCAAGACAGCGACTGCTGAGGAGGTGGCTGAAAGTTTACTGGAAGTATTCAGTCGTCATGGCCTCCCTCGAATGATCCTGTCTGACCAGGGGACCCAACTCTGCTCACGATTGGGGATCAAAAAGATACGGACCACCCCATACCACCCAGAGGCCAATGGATGCGTGGAGCGATTTCACGGGACATTGGTGCCCATGCTCAGGAAGACAATCGAGAGGGGTCTGGACTGGGCCACACAGACCAAGCTATGTTTATTTTCTATCAGGACAGCACCCAATCGTTCCACTGGATTCTCCCCTGCGGAGCTGATGTATGGGCACACCCTGCGCACTCCGGCAGACCTACTGATAGATCAGTGGATGGGAGCTGACTCACCACCTTTCAAAGTCACTGAATGGATGGAACAATTGAATTCCAGGATGGAAGCTCTCCAAGAAGCGAGTCTGATCAACGGTACTGAAGCACAGAAGCAGACCAAGGCGTACTATGACCACCATGCACGGCAACGCCCCATCACTGTTGGTTCTCTGGTCTTACTAAGATCACCTGGAATGGCCGGCAAGCTGGAGTCAGCCTGGACGGGACCGTTTGAAATTCTCCGAAAGATTGGGACTGTGGACGTCGAACTTGGCATTCCTGGCAAACCATCTAAGAAGCGAAGGACTGTTCACATCAATCTCACCAAGCCTTACAACATCAGAGAGTGCAAAGTCATGAGGGTAATGGTGGTTTCGGACGAAACAGAGCTGGAAAGAGACACCACGACACTTCGTGGAGACCAGTCCACTGCAGTCCAGAAACAAATTATCTTGGACATCATTAAAGACCGTCCCCACATCTTCTCGGATGCCCCAGGTGTGACGTCGCTATGTGTTCACCACATTGACACCGAGTGTGTCAAACCAATTCGATCCGCACCATACTCTATCTCAGCTGCCAAGATCAAAGGAGTGATCAAGGAGCTTCGAGGCCTGATCGACCAGGGAATTCTCATTCCTTCCACCAGCCCATGGGCTTCTCCATTGGTGCCGGTGATGAAGCCAGATGGCAGCATACGGGTCTGTGTGGACTACAGAAAATTGAACGCAGTTACGGTGCCGGACCCGTACTGCATGCCTCTGATAGAAGACATTATTAACAGAGTTGGTGCTGCTGTATTTCTCACCAAGATGGACTTATCTAAGGGTTTTTACCAGGTGAGGATCCATCCAGCAGATCAACCCAAGACTGCCATAGTCACCCCTATCGGGAAATTCCAATTCGTAAAGATGCCATTTGGGCTCCGGAATGCTCCCACCACTTTCCAGAGGTTGATGGACCGTGTATTGGATGGAATGGAGGGCTACGCAGCGCCCTACATCGATGACATTCTGGTTTTCTCAACTGCATGGGACCTTCACCTTCAACATTTATCTCTCGTTCTGGATCGCATTCAAGATGCCGGGCTAACTGTCAAGTTAGGGAAATGCGCCTGGGCACAGCGGTCTCTCGAACATCTAGGCCACGTTGTAGGCAACAATGAAGTCTCCGTGCCAGAAATGAAAGTTCTCTCTCTCAAAGAGTATCGCCGCCCAGAAACCAAGGCCAAGCTGAAGTCATTTCTGGGATTGGCTGGATATTATAGAAAGTATATCCACCACTTTGCATCGTATTCCACAAAGCTCAATGATGCGACAAGACAGTCCATGCCCAACCTCGTTGAATGGACCCAAGAACGTCTTGACTGTTTTCACCATCTCAGGGAGACTCTCAGCACGATGTGCACACTCAATATTCTCAAAGAAATAGAATTCTCCTCCAGACTGATGCCTCTTATGCTGGTATTGGAGGATGCCTGAGCGCAGTCAGAGAAGGAAAAGAGTTGGCCGTTGCCTTTTTCAGCAGACAACTATCTCCTGCTGAGGCCAATTATACAGTGACTGAACTGGAGTGCCTGGCTGTTGTTGCATGTGTGAGACACTTTGAGACATATTTGGATGGACGGACGTTTATGATTCAGACAGACCACAAAGCCTTGGAATATCTCCAGACGGCCCACCTAAATAACCGACGTCTCACCAGATGGGCCTTACAACTCCAGGGATTCTCATTCACCATCAAGTACAGGCCTGGTCGAGACAATGCGAATGCTGATGGAATGTCTCGCCAGTCGTGGGAGACGTCTACCTCTACCTCTACTTCTACACCAGGGACGGCTTCACTCATGCGAGGGGGGGATGTCGGGCCCACCTCCAAGGGCTGGGAGACCCGCCCGGCACACCCCTGACTAGACAGAAGATGAACTTCATCAACACCTATACATGAACTTCATCAACACCTCTTTGTCGTCATTGCATACACCACACAGGGGGCGGGTAGACCCGACCTTTACACTTGTAACACATTTTACTATAAAAGCTGTTCGGCCAATAGGCCTGATTAGTTCTACTTCTTATTTTGCTATATGATACATTGTAGCTCAATCTTTGACTAATTACTGTCAAGCTCTGTAGAACTCTGGTGGCAGCAGTACCTGCCGAGCATGCTCAGAAGAGATAACCTGTCCGTGACCCGACACCAGTCTTAGCAACAATATTAGTATAAGGACTTTGTAATCGAATGGCACACCACTCTCATCAACGTTATATATCTGAGCCGGTTTTGAATGCAGATTATGTTTATCAAGAACATCTTTGAGCAGGAAGAAGTATTGCTCCATCGTTTCCTTGTGAATGGCGTTCATTCGAACATGAGCAGTGGTATCACTGCTTCTGAGAGACAAATCACCTTGACGCTCAATAAATCTATTCCACCAACCATGAGTAATGCAATCTTTTTCCAGCAAACCCTTCTCTCTGGCAACATACTCTACTATATGCATGACATCCTTTCTTGTTTTACCATAGCCTACAGTTGCACACTGCTTAACCGATTAAACGCCGTAAGCGCCATATGGCGCGAGACCTTACATCTTTCGCCACACAAAAATATATAAAATGAACCGTTACGAGCTAACAGCCCCGGTTGGGTTCTGCACATGCCTAGTAGAATAGAGAACGTCACCAAAATGATTATTTCCGGTTGATGCATCGTGCACCAAAAATCCTGCGGTTGAACGCCATTTTTGTTGGTCGAGCTTTTTTTTTTAACTGCTCAAAGATGCTCTCCTGTGAGGACATTATTTCTCAACTTTTAGCCGACGATTCTGGCGATTCTGGGTCAGATTCATTTGGGGAAGAAGGTGAAGACATCTATGCATACCGAGGAAATACTCTGGATCCAGTTGCTCTAAGAGAAGAGGCGCGCTTGGATGGACTTCTCGATTGTAAGTTTCTTCTAACCTTAGCGCTTCATAGCGCTTCATAGCCTTTGTTTACCATAGTCAACTGAGAGTGTACTATTGCCAAATACTAGCTTATTCTGTTGGTATTCCAAATTCAGACAGGATAGTTATAGAAAAAAAGTTATAGCTAAGAGTGTAGGTTGTAGTTTGAGTTGTTGATTTTCATTTGAATTTGAATTTTCAAATGTTGACCACAAACTTGATATATATATATATCTTGTTTTTCCCACCCTCCCCACTACTTTTCCTACATCATCAGATGATTAGAGTGGAGATGAGGCATCTATGACTCCTTTTGTTACATTGGAGGATGAGGAAGCCTTGCCTGAAGTCTCTACAGGGCGTAGGAACACGACTGGTGCTGGAGTTGTGCGAGGGAGAGGTGGGCGAGGGAGTACTGGCCGAGGGAGAGGCGGGCGAGGGAGTACTGGCCAAGGGGGAAGCAGCTCAAGTGGTAGTGGAGTCGTAAGTGTTGCTAGTGGTCCTCCAAAAGGTACTGGTAGTAGGCGGGCCAGAGGTTATAGGCGTGTGCGAGCATCTGGCACTGGTTCTGTCCGAGCATCTGGCACTGGTTCTGCCCAAGCATCTGGCACTGGTTCTAGGCTAACTGAGGTCACAGGTAAGTGGGAAATAAAGGAGCCAACTCCTTTGAAATTGGACGATACAGCAACAGCTGGTCCAACTTCTTCATTGCTTGGTGCATCAAGTACATTTTTAGATGCATTTTACCTTTTTTTTACTCTTGAAGTGTGGGAACTCCTAGTAGCAGAGACGAACAGTTACGTTTCTAGGATGGCTAGTCTCTCCAGGCCATGGGTAGATAATAATATAGAGGAAATGAAAGCTTTTGTAGGAATGTTGATAATAATGGGAGTTTCCACACTTCCATACTTAGAATTGTACTGGTCCACTAATCACTCGGATTTGTCTGGGTTCGTAAAGTAATGCCTAGGACTCGGTTTTTGGAGCTAATGCGTTATGTACATGTAAATTCTATTGATGGTTTGTTGGTTACAAATTTGATAGAAGCTTGTTTATTGATTGAATTCATTTATTTTGTTTTCTTCTGTCCGAGCTCCAATATCAGTAAGGAAGGGTAATTATCTAGAAGCTAGGATTGTTCTAGCTAAATCTTTGATTGGTTCTTTCTCTTCTCGGCAGCGTGCAGGTCAACGTTGTAGTCAGGCAAATAGTCAGCTAGATCGCCTCAATTTAAAACTAGGTCATTTCCCACAGTGCTGTGCAAAGAAGCGCTGTGTAGTTTGCATTAGTAAAGGTTACAGGCATGAGGCAAGGTCCCAGTGTTGTTTTTGTAAGGTTCCTTTGTGTGGTGGATCAACAGGCCGTGACTGTTTTCGTAAATACCATACCTTGGTGGACTATCAGTAATGTTTATGCACCCCCTGCTCCTTTCTGTGCTTCTCTCTTGTTCCCTGCTCCTTCGTCTACTTCTCTCTTGTTCCCTGCCCCTTCGTCTACTTCTCTCGTTCCCTGTCCCTTCGTCTACTTCTCTCGTCTCTCCAGTATTCAAGTTTTATTCTTATCCTGGTATCTCATGTTTGTGTAGAATAAAAACATGGTGAAATATCATGCCGGAGACCAAGCAAGCTATACCCAAGACTGAGCAAGTTCTACTCTACCCGTGACAGCAAGACCGGAGCTCTACCCAAGACACTCCCTTACATAATTGTGTTTTATATTATGGTTTTATTCTAGTATGTGTTATCATTTTCACTCTCTTATAATTTGTTTTTTGTATTATTATGTGTTAGCATTTTGATGGGGAAAACAACCCACTGGCTTTGCAGCTGGTAGAGGGTTTGTAAATAGATGCTCCATCTTGTCTTGGCATTATAATGTGTGTATAATAGTGTGAAAATATGAAAATATTCACCCCCAAGAAGATGACAAGGTTTTATAATGCTGGTTAGTTCTGCCCAGTTGGTAAGGAAGGCTCGATTTTTTTACAGGAAGTAGAGCTATCATGTGGCTGAATATGACCCAAGTTTCATGGGTGGAGTCCCTGCAGAACGGAAGATATAAAAATAATAAGTAAAATACCTCGTTAATTCATGAATAATTTGCCCGCGGGTACTAGGAATACGGCGTGCAATCGGTTAAAAAAGGAGCCAAGTTCATGTTCCTCCTGGCAACATAGGTATGGCCTAGGCCCCGGTTTGTCACCATGTTTTACTCTGCCACTTACTCGATTCTGCAAAGTGGATATAGGGACCCCATGATCGCCAGCTGCTTTATGTAGCCCTTGGCCTCCTTCAACTGCCTTCATTGCTGCTTCCATTTGCTGGTCAGTCCATTGTTTTCGCTTTACTAATGCTGGGTTGCTAGATGATGACGGCGATGGTTGAGATTTTTGCCTAGACAAGCGTTTTCTCACACCCTTCCGAGGCATAGCTATGAAATGAAAGGGTAGAAGAGCGCTCCATAAATCACTGAAAAGACTTACCTCAGTGCAAATCGAGCCTACAAACAAACTCTCTCACGCTTCTTCACACCAACACTCCCACTTTCCTCCGCGCACTTTCGGATATTTGACTGGGTGATAATTGATGCTGGTTGATAATAGGTTGTTTACGCTACAGTAATATTTGATAATACATGCGCCTAATGCTTTAATATATCTGTTCTTATCATTGATGCAGAATTGGATACATTGAAAGGCCTTGCCTGGATGGAGCATTACGCTGGAACCTACCTTATCATTCAGAAACCAAAAATACAGAGACAGGCTGGAGGCAATGATTGTGGCTTATTTGCAATTGCAATTGCAACAGCTCTATGCGGTGGGATTAACCCATCACTCATCACCTTTGACCAGAGCAAGATGCGACACCATCTAGCAATGTCCTTCCAGGAACGAATCTTACTACCTTTCCCATTGAAAGGTCTTAGACGGACTGTGACGTACAAGAGGTTGGACGAAAGAATACGACTTATCTGCATATGTAGGCAGCCCCATGACCCTGCCCTTACGGTTGCACAGTGCTGTTCATGTAAGGAATGGTTCCATCAATCTTGTGCTAACATTCCTTCATCAGCCATTGCAAACTTACAAGAAGAATGGAATTGCCAGCAATGCAAAGACAGAAGCCTGTAAAATATTAAGACTAATGTAGTGCATCTCTTGAATTGTGAAATATATTGTGAGTTATTTGGCAAGTTATGAAATTCATGGTCAGTTGTCAATGAGAATTCATAGAATGGGGTTTCCTATAATTATACCACAACACTTGACGAAATGGGAGTACTGTGACAGGTGCGATAGCATGCCATATAGTTAACTAAAAACTATATATGTAAGAATAATTCACACTTGGTATTCACTTGGTATATATTAGAAAGAGAAAAACAATTCAAGTGAAATTAAAATATCTAACAAGCAGATGAAACGGAAATGAACGAGGGTCCTAGGTCAGCATGGGTACCCACCCTACTTGGGACATATATAGTCCCACAAAGCTTGCAAAGGCAACAGAAGTCAATTAAGGATAGTAATAAAAATATATAAATTATATACAGAGTATTAATATGGAGAGAGAATTGATGGGCAGAGCTGACTAAATATATACTCTGCGCTCTGGACATCACACAGGAGCATACCATTGCCACTTTCCCACCATCATCATAATTTTATGCTAAGAGCTTGTATATACAGGATTCCAAAACCCAGACAGGGTCTTATGGAGTGAGTGACCAAGGGCTCCAATTTCCATGGTAATAAGACCCTGCATCTATGCAATATTTGATCATTGTGTTTCTCCTACTCCTGCTAATGAGTTCTGTGGGAATTTTGTACTGATATTCAACTGCAAATTTCATGCCTTATTCTGATAATTATGGAAGATGTAGCTATATATATATATAGGTGTTGTGAAAGATTGTGCACTTCTTGTTGTACTGTGGGGAGTTTGCTGGTGATAGAGGAAGATTATTGGATATGGTCAAGAGCATTGAAGGGTCTGAGGAGTGGATGGTATGGAGAAATGATGGAGAGTAGGTCTAATGTTGGGGTGAGCATATAGCCGGGGTGAAGGAGGAGGTGTTGGGTATTGTAGACCAAATTGTAATTGTAATGGAAAATGTGTTCAAGTGGTGGGAGATGAGGAAACACCTAGGGTCCCATGTCCTTATGTCTTTGGCACCTCCCCGCCCCAAAACAAACACTGTTGTAATAATTTCATTCGTGCTTTTTTTCTTAAAGATTTGCGCACGCGCATTGGATGAAGTGAGAGTAATATGGCAGTGCGAGTAATATGGCATGGAGACCATGCCTATTACTCGCACTTCCCCGCGGGACATAAGGAAATAAATATTTGCGCATGCGCAGTAGGTAAAGTGCGAGTAATATGGCAGTGCGAGTAATATGGCATGACACCGGCCATATATAATAGCCAAAAATTACATCGAACCAATTCCACAGATCTGCTCTGCTGGATTGAGAGGGCTGGCTGTCTTTGCAGCCTGGTGAGTGAGAGCAGCCCGTGTATAAGGACCTCCTAGTTGCTTCCTGTCTTAGTGACAGGAGACTGTTAAAAGTTATAAACTGTGAGATTATTTTGTGCATCCATGCACACACACGCACAATAGTTAGCCAAGCCTGAATGAAGGGGAAAATGATTGGTCAGTTTCATAGGTTTCATGTATTATCTAGATATCTTGGAGAACTTGGAAAATGTTGTGGTTTATTTACGAACCCATGACTAGGTTCAGGTCGCGCACAGCTGGGGTAACTGCTTGATGGCCTTCTCACATACTCGCATAAACATCATACTCAATCTACATCATGCGACATCAAGTTACCAGCCATCTGGGTGGGGCATGTGGCACAAACACCTTAACAACCACTGACCTCTGACACAAAAATTTATATACCAGACAAGAACAAAACTGCTATTTAATTTTTTTGGAGTGACTTCCCCCCCCCCCCAAAACAAAAAGAAAGAAACTATAACAATTTGATGACCCTTTACCATTTAAACCATATACATGATTATAATTGGTAAAGGGTCATCTGTCTGTGTTGAACATGGGCTAGCCTCGTCCCCATGGAATATAATAGCCTGCAATAAAATTGTTCTTATTTCAAGTCATTTGTTTGTGCCTCTGTATGTTATAGTTGAGCGGCAGAGGACACACTGAACTCTACAAAGTTCAACTCGGAGCTCTTGCTATTGGGCACTGCACTATCAGTCGGCACATGACATGTCTGGTTGCTATTGTTAACTGTACCCGTGTAGGGTCAGCTACAGACTGCATCAAGGACTTAGTAACAGTTGCACAGGAGTGAGAACTCCACCAATCTAACAGCTGAACTGGGTGTGAGTCATTCACTCTGCTTATACCTTGAGTCATGTGGAGGACATCTCTAACAAATTCTGATTATAAAACAGATTGTGAGCTACATAGCTTCATTGAGTCACTAACAACCACTGTTATTACCCACAACAGAGTAGAGGGAAACAGAGCAGTAGCGAGGGAAACAGAGCAGTAGCGAGAGAAACAGAGCAGTAGCGAGGGAAACAGAGCAGTAGCGAGGGAAACAGAGCAGTAGCGAGGGAAACAGAGCAGTAGCGAGGGAAACAGAGCAGTAGCGAGGGAAACAGAGCAGTAGTGAGGGAAACAGAGCAGTAGTGAGGGAAACAGAGCAGTAGTGAGGGAAACAGAGCAGTAGTGAGGGAAACAGAGCAGTAGTGAGGGAAACAGAGCAGTAGTGAGGGAAACAGAGCAGTAGTGAGAGAAACAGAGCAGTAGCGAGAGAAACAGAGCAGTAGTGAGGGAAACAGAGCAGTAGCGAGGAAAACAGAGCAGTAGCGAGAGAAACAGAGCAGTAGCGAGAGAAACAGAGCAGTAGTGAGGGAAACAGAGCAGTAGTGAGAGAAACAGAGCAGTAGTGAGGGAAACAGAGCAGTAGTGAGGGAAACAGAGCAGTAGTGAGGGAAACAGAGCAGTAGTGAGGGAAACAGAGCAGTAGCGATAGAAACAGAGCAGTAGTGAGGCAGTAGTGAGGGAAACAGAGCAGTAGCGAGGGAAACAGAGCAGTAGCGAGAGAAACAGAGCAGTAGTGAGGGTAACAGAGCAGTAGTGAGGGAAACAGAGCAGTAGTGAGGGAAACAGAGCAGTAGTGAGGGAAACAGAGCAGTAGTGAGGGAAACAGAGCAGTAGTGAGGGAAACAGAGCAGTAGCGAGGGAAACAGAGCAGTAGCGAGAGAAACAGAGCAGTAGCGAGGGAAACAGAGCAGTAGTGAGAGAAACAGAGCAGTAGTGAGGGAAACAGAGCAGTAGTGAGGGAAACAGAGCAGTAGTGAGGGAAACAGAGCAGTAGTGAGGGAAACAGAGCAGTAGTGAGGGAAACAGAGCAGTAGTAAGGGAAACAGAGCAGTAGTGAGAGAAACAGAGCAGTAGCGAGAGAAACAGAGCAGTAGTGAGGGAAACAGAGCAGTAGCGAGGGAAACAGAGCAGTAGCGAGAGAAACAGAGCAGTAGCGAGGGAAACAGAGCAGTACTGAGGGAAACAGAGCAGTAGCGAGAGAAACAGAGCAGTAGTGAGAGAAACAGAGCAGTAGTGAGTGAAACAGAGCAGTAGTGAGGGAAACAGAGCAGTAGTGAGGGAAACAGAGCAGTAGTGAGGGAAACAGAGCAGTAGTGAGGGAAACAGAGCAGTAGTGAGAGAAACAGAGCAGTAGTGAGGGAAACAGAGCAGTAGTGAGGGAAACAGAGCAGTAGCGAGGGAAACAGCAGTAGCGAGGGAAACAGAGCAGTAGCGAGAGAAACAGAGCAGTAGCGAGGGAAACGGAGCAGTAGCGAGGGAAACAGAGCAGTAGTGAGAGAAACAGAGCAGTAGTGAGGGAAACAGAGCAGTAGCGAGGGAAACAGAGCAGTAGTGAGAGAAACAGAGCAGTAGTGAGGGAAACAGAGCAGTAGTGAGGGAAGCAGAGCAGTAGTGAGAGAAACAGAGCAGTAGTGAGGGAAACAGAGCAGTAGTGAGGGAAACAGAGCAATAGTGAGAGAAACAGAGCAGTAGTGAGGGAAACAGAGCAGTAGTGAGAGAAACAGAGCAGTAGTGAGGGAAACAGAGCAGTAGTGAGGGAAGCAGAGCAGTAGTGAGAGAAACAGAGCAGTAGTGAGGGAAACAGAGCAGTAGTGAGGGAAACAGAGCAATAGTGAGAGAAACAGAGCAGTAGTGAGGGAAACAGAGCAGTAGTGAGGGAAACAGAGCAGTAGTGAGGGAAACAGAGCAGTAGTGAGAGAAACAGAGCAGTAGTGAGGGAAACAGAGCAGTAGTGAGGGAAACAGAGCAGTAGTGAGGGAAACAGAGCAATAGTGAAGCAGTAGTGAGGGAAACAGAGCAGTAGTGAGGGAAACAGAGCAGTAGCGAGAGAAACAGAGGGAAACAGAGCAGTAGTGAGGGAAACAGAGCAGTAGTGAGGGAAACAGAGCAGTACTGAGGGAAACAGAGCAGTACTGAGGGAAACAGAGCAGTAGCGAGAGAAACAGAGCAGTAGCGAGAGAAACAGAGCAGTAGTGAGTGAAACAGAGCAGTAGTGAGGGAAACAGAGCAGTAGTGAGGGAAACAGAGCAGTAGTGAGGGAAACAGAGCAGTAGTGAGGGAAACAGAGCAGTAGTGAGAGAAACAGAGCAGTAGTGAGGGAAACAGAGCAGTAGTGAGGGAAACAGAGCAGTAGTGAGGGAAACAGAGCAGTAGCGAGGGAAACAGCAGTAGCGAGGGAAACAGAGCAGTAGCGAGAGAAACAGAGCAGTAGCGAGGGAAACAGAGCAGTAGCGAGGGAAACAGAGCAGTAGTGAGAGAAACAGAGCAGTAGTGAGGGAAACAGAGCAGTAGCGAGGGAAACAGAGCAGTAGTGAGAGAAACAGAGCAGTAGTGAGGGAAACAGAGCAGTAGTGAGGGAAGCAGAGCAGTAGTGAGAGAAACAGAGCAGTAGTGAGGGAAACAGAGCAGTAGTGAGGGAAACAGAGCAATAGTGAGAGAAACAGAGCAGTAGTGAGGGAAACAGAGCAATAGTGAAGCAGTAGTGAGGGAAACAGAGCAGTAGTGAGGGAAACAGAGCAGTAGTGAGGGAAACAGAGCAGTAGTGAGGGAAACAGAGCAGTAGTGAGGGAAACAGAGCAGTAGTGAGGGAAACAGAGCAGTAGTGAGGGAAACAGAGCAATAGTGAAGCAGTAGTGAGGGAAACAGAGCAGTAGTGAGGGAAACAGAGCAGTAGCGAGAGAAACAGAGGGAAACAGAGCAGTAGTGAGGGAAACAGAGCAGTAGTGAGGGAAACAGAGCAGTAGCGAGAGAAACAGAGCAGTAGTGAGGGAAACAGAGCAGTAGTGAGGGAAGCAGAGCAGTAGTGAGAGAAACAGAGCAGTAGTGAGGGAAACAGAGCAGTAGTGAGGGAAACAGAGCAATAGTGAGAGAAACAGAGCAGTAGTGAGGGAAACAGAGCAGTAGTGAGAGAAACAGAGCAGTAGTGAGGGAAACAGAGCAGTAGTGAGGGAAGCAGAGCAGTAGTGAGAGAAACAGAGCAGTAGTGAGGGAAACAGAGCAGTAGTGAGGGAAACAGAGCAATAGTGAGAGAAACAGAGCAGTAGTGAGGGAAACAGAGCAGTAGTGAGGGAAACAGAGCAGTAGTGAGGGAAACAGAGCAGTAGTGAGAGAAACAGAGCAGTAGTGAGGGAAACAGAGCAGTAGTGAGGGAAACAGAGCAGTAGTGAGGGAAACAGAGCAATAGTGAAGCAGTAGTGAGGGAAACAGAGCAGTAGTGAGGGAAACAGAGCAGTAGCGAGAGAAACAGAGGGAAACAGAGCAGTAGTGAGGGAAACAGAGCAGTAGTGAGGGAAACAGAGCAGTAGTGAGGGAAACAGAGCAGTAGCGAGGGAAACAGAGCAGTAGCGAGAGAAACAGAGCAGTAGTGAGGGAAACAGAGCAGTAGTGAGGGAAACAGAGCAGTACTGAGGGAAACAGAGCAGTACTGAGGGAAACAGAGCAGTAGCGAGAGAAACAGAGCAGTAGTGAGAGAAACAGAGCAGTAGTGAGTGAAACAGAGCAGTAGTGAGGGAAACAGAGCAGTAGTGAGGGAAACAGAGCAGTAGTGAGGGAAACAGAGCAGTAGTGAGAGAAACAGAGCAGTAGTGAGGGAAACAGAGCAGTAGTGAGGGAAACAGAGCAGTAGTGAGGGAAACAGAGCAGTAGTGAGGGAAACAGAGCAGTAGCGAGGGAAACAGCAGTAGCGAGGGAAACAGAGCAGTAGCGAGAGAAACAGAGCAGTAGCGAGGGAAACAGAGCAGTAGCGAGGGAAACAGAGCAGTAGTGAGAGAAACAGAGCAGTAGTGAGGCAAACAGAGCAGTAGCGAGGGAAACAGAGCAGTAGTGAGAGAAACAGAGCAGTAGTGAGGGAAACAGAGCAGTAGTGAGGGAAGCAGAGCAGTAGTGAGAGAAACAGAGCAGTAGTGAGGGAAACAGAGCAGTAGTGAGGGAAACAGAGCAATAGTGAGAGAAACAGAGCAGTAGTGAGGGAAACAGAGCAATAGTGAAGCAGTAGTGAGGGAAACAGAGCAGTAGTGAGGGAAACAGAGCAGTAGTGAGGGAAACAGAGCAGTAGTGAGGGAAACAGAGCAGTAGTGAGGGAAACAGAGCAGTAGTGAGAGAAACAGAGCAGTAGTGAGGGAAACAGAGCAGTAGTGAGGGAAACAGAGCAGTAGTGAGGGAAACAGAGCAATAGTGAAGCAGTGGTGAGGGAAACAGAGCAGTAGTGAGGGAAACAGAGCAGTAGCGTGAGAAACAGAGGGAAACAGAGCAGTAGTGAGGGAAACAGAGCAGTAGTGAGGGAAACAGAGCAGTAGTGAGAGAAACAGAGCAGTAGCGAGAGAAACAGAGCAGTAGCGAGGGAAACAGAGCAGTAGCGAGGGAAACAGAGCAGTAGTGAGGGAAACAGAGCAGTAGTGAGGGGAACAGAACAGTAGTGAGAGAAACAGAGCAGTAGTGAGAGAAACAGAGCAGTAGCGAGAGAAACAGAGCAGTTGTGAGGGAAACAGAGCAGTAGTGAGGGAAACAGAGCAGTAGTGAGGGAAACAGAGCAGTAGTGAGGGAAACAGAGCAGTAGTGAGAGAAACAGAGCAGTAGTGAGAGAAACAGAGCAGTAGCGAGAGAAACAGAGCAGTAGTGAGGGAAACAGAGCAGTAGTGAGGGAAACAGAGCAGTAGTGAGGGAAACAGAGCAGTAGTGGGGGAAACAGAGCAGTAGCGAGAGAAACAGAGCAGAGGGAAACAGAGCAGTAGCGAGAGAAACAGAGCAGTAGTGAGGGAAACAGAGCAGTAGTGAGGGAAACAGAGCAGTAGTGAGAGAAACAGAGCAGTAGTGAGGGAAACAGAGCAGTAGTGAGGGAAACAGAGCAGTAGTGAGGGAAACAGAGCAGTAGCGAGGGAAACAGAGCAGTAGTGAGGGAAACAGAGCAGTAGCGAGGGAAACAGAGCAGTAGCGAGGGAAACAGAGCAGTAGCGAGGGAAACAGAGCAGTAGCAAGGGAAACAGAGCAGTAGCGAGGGAAACAGAGCAGTAGCGAGGGAAACAGAGCAGTAGTGAGGAAACAGAGCAGTAGCGAGGTAAAAAGAGCAGTAGCGAGGGAAACAGAGCAGTAGCGAGGGAAACAGAGCAGTAGCGAGGGAAACAGAGCAGTAGCGAGGGAAACAGAGCAGTAGCGAGGGAAACAGAGCAGTAGCAGAGCAGTAGCGAGGGAAACAGAGCAGTAGCGAGGGAAACAGAGCAGTAGCGAGGGAAACAGAGCAGTAGCGAGGGAAACAGAGCAGTAGCGAGGGAAACAGAGCAGTAGCGAGGGAAACAGCAGTAGCGAGAGAAATAGAGCATTAGTGTTTGCCTATCTTAATGGAGCTGATTATTATACCAAACTGTTAGTTGTGGTTTTTAAAGATTTCATATATAATCAAATTAAGTTGAGGGTCTAGGGTCTATGTGGTTAGGGATGAATGTTGCCTCACATATAAGACTCCTCTTTATGTGTGCACTGCATATATGTCTGCGCACGTGCGCACGTGTGTGTGTGTGATCTGTCTATCTTACCCTTGAATAAGCCACCTTGTCCACCACATCGTCACTGGTCAATGGAATTAGTCCTTTCAAAGAGAGAGAGAAAGAGTGATAATGAAATTGAGCATAAAACATAGCAAACCAGTCACCAGCCTATCACATCTTCACCCCCAGCATGCTAGACAATAACTAGATCTCTCACCAGCCTATCACATCTTCACCCCCTAGCATGCTAGACAATAACTAGATTTCTCACCTGCCGATCTCATCTTCACCGCCTAGCATGCATTAAACAGACAATAACTAGATCTCTCACCAGCCTATCACATCTTCACCCCCTAGAATGCATTAAACAGACAATAACTAGATCTCTCACCAGCCTATCACATCTTCACCTCTGAGCATACCAGGCAATAACTAGATCTCTCACGCCTATCACATCTTCACCTCTGAGCATACCAGACAATAACTAGATCTCTCACCAGCCTATCACATCTTCACCCCCTAGAATGCATTAAACAGACAATAACTAGATCTCTCACCAGACTATCACATCTTCACCTCTGAGCATACCAGGCAATAACTAGATCTCTCACGCCTATCACATCTTCACCTCTGAGCATACCAGACAATAACTAGATCTCTCACCAGCCTATCACATCTTCACCTCTGAGCATACCAGGCAATAACTAGATCTCTCACCAGCCTATCACATCTTCACCTCCTAGCATGCATTAAACAGACAATAACTAGATCTACAGATATCAACAGTGGCTGACATGTGCCAAAGAAACTCTCATAAAACCATGATCACCTGACCATCATGTGACCACAATCATATGAACATCTCGAAGGCTATCAGGAAAGTTGAACACATTACACTGAACACACAGCAAGCAATAACCTCCCCTTCCCTACAATCCCTCGAGCAGTATTGAAGAGGTGGCCCCTCTCACTCACCTACTCGATGTGCCAGGAATTCATCGTGCAGCACCGTTGAGTTGTTTAACAGCTGGATCCAGTCGATAGCTGCAGAACCAAGATAGGCAACTAGTGATGCCTTTGTCTTAGGATGGTGGAGGATTAGCTCCATATCTAGCCCTAGATCTAGTCCTAACTCTATCTCTAACCCTATCCCTAGCTCCATCTCTAGCCCTACCTCTAGCCCTACCTCTAGGCCTAACTCCGGCTCTAGCCCTAGCTCTAGCTCTAGCTCCATCTCTAGCTCCATCTCTAGCTCTAGCCCTAACTCCGTCTCTAGCCCTAGCTCTAATTCCATCTCTAGCTCTACCTCTAGCCCTAACTCCATCTCCCAAAGTAGTCCTCACTTCATATCTAACCCTCTACCCAAAGTAGTCCTCACTTCATATCTAACCCTCTACCCAAAGTAGTCCTCACTTCATATCTAACTCCTGCCCAAAGTAGTCCTCACTTCATATCTAACCCCTACCCAAAGTAGTCCTCACTTCATATCTAACCCTCTACCCAAAGTAGTCCTCACTTCCCTAACTGTAACAAGAATGATCATTTACGTAATCATAACACACTCGATCAACAACCAAGGAGCACTAACGTGAGTCAGCAAGTAACCATAGACTATAAATTTAAAGTTTTCAATTCTCCAATGGTAAGCACTGGTAAGCACCAATGGTAAGCAAGAACAAAAAATGAATACTACACCCATGTAGACCACAACCTTAGATGACATTTACCATTTCAGAAGAAGTAAATGGTAAAGGGTCGTCTTTGTTTCTCTCTTGCCGATCCCAATTACTTATATACAATTCATTTTCTTTCTTCAAGTTGCATTTTAAGAGCGAGTCAATGGAGTACTAGTTCTCCTTGATATATACCTACTAACCTACAGGTAACTTGACTGCTTTACTTGCATTGTGCATGAATGGTGTACTCTATGATGTAGTTGCATGCACAGAATTCAAGGGCAAGGTTTATCTTCATTGGGGTTGATTTCTGTGTACTTCCATATTACCAAGAAGATATTTACAGTTAAGCGGTGTAGACTCACCCATGGTCGGTACTTCAGCGATGCAAATTCTTCTCAGTGAGTTGGCCATGCTGGACAGATGTGGACCACATCAATAGTTCATGGGGGAAGCTAGATTTCACTCACCTCAGATCTGTACTCTCTAGCACAAATTTGACACTCTCGTCAGAGAGCTCCGTCACGTTCACTGTAGGGCTGTTGGCGTAGGGCATGGTAAACGAGCAGAAAGCAGAAACAAATTATTGAGTGGCGAAGGACAAAGTGCAAAATAAGTTTAAAGGCGCGCTATAACATGCTCGCGCGAGTACCAAGAACCCCTTTACCAACCGCTATCCTTGCAGACGCCTTCTCGTTGCTGCAGTTTCAACACAAAACCAGCGAGAAGTGGACTATTGTTTGAAAAGGTTAACATCTTTGGGATATTTTTCTCTCGCATAATGTGTTATTTTTGGTTTTATATGCACAATGTAGCAGGTCATGTTTAGAAGGAAACTGACAGCCCTCAATTACCACTCTCCCAATGACGAGATACATTTGAACAAGACAGAGGACCTGAAACCATTGGTGGTGTGGATGGAGGATCAAAAGATACGCTACTACAAGATTGAAGACAGAACTGTGCTCAGAAATGCCACTGGAAAGAATTGGGTTGTTGTTTTTAAAAAGTACCTCCAGGAAATGGAGTGTCCTTACAGAATAGAGGTTGACATAACTGCTGTTCTAGATTGGTTGCTAGGTATAGCTGTACGGTATGAGTTTGAAGAGGTCGCTGGGTCAAATCCAGATATTAGACGTGGGATAGGCCAAAACGGATCTGACACCTCCCTCTCCAGACAGTCATCAAATCCCTCGGGTTGTTCAGGCTTAGATATCTCCTCAACTGACCCAACATTTGTGTCAGGGACCGAAGCACTGGCTAAAATTCTTAAAATTGCTCCTCATCATGATCCCACGGTGCTCTTAACGGCAGCCAGGATTGTTATACAGGAGAAACTTGCCGAGTCGGCAATGCGCAAGAGAGATAAAGATGATGCAGTAAGCACTGAATACACCATCACTGCAAAGGAGTGTGGGTTTGATCTTGGAGACCCAGTGCTAAGTGAAGCGGCAAAGGTGCTGCGTTTGCTTCACTTGCAAGAACTTCGGCTGCTGCAGACAAGAGTGAACGAACTTATTGTAGCAGTGCAAGGAATCACAGCCGACCCCAAGACAAACCAGTCTCTGGGAAAGGTGGGGAGGTGACAGGAGGCAACTGTGTACCTTCACTTTTTCACTTACTTTTTGTGGTTGTGTTCGTTAAGTTTTGCTCGTCGCTCTGTAAAAAATAAAATATATATAAAATAATAATAAAGGTGGCATTGCTTTTGGGGAAAGATGTGGAGGGAATAAGTGATGCAGTGATGGAGGAGGTGGGTGAGTGTGTTATGTATTGGGTAGGGAAGTGGTGGCAGAGGAGAAAGGAACTGTTGTATGGTGAGCTGAGGAATGATCTTTGGTCCCCTCCTTGAGCAGCAGGACAACTCTTAACTTTAATTACGTACTGTTGATTTTTAATATAGATTGTTATTAGGTTAGTTACTTATTAGCCAATAGGTTAGTTACTAAATAGTCCCACGCTGTGCTGTAATATATATGTGATGGCTTAACAGGCTCAGCAATAATCATAAATTAAAAAAAAGTCAAAAAAATTAAGTTTGCTTTTGATCTCTTCCCAATCCATTCAATATTTTTTTAAGTTCCAGCGTTAATACTGTCTTGATCTGCACTTTCTATGACCATTTCCTTATCTAGCACATTCTAAGCTTGGTGCCTTGCCGAGAATGTATTGTTTGTGCGAGTTGCTGGTGTCGAGTCTCTGCTAGTGTAATTATATGACCTTTTTGTTCTTGTATAAATTGTTCTTGTATAAAGAGATTTTGGATTCAGGATTGGAGGAGAAGAAGACTGATGTGGGTGTGGTGTACATAGCTACCTACGTTGCTTCCTTGCCTCGAACCATTCTGCTGCTCCAAGTGAGCTGTAGCCTGTATGTGATATGGTTTGTGCAGTTGCTTCCCCATGGCATACTCGCGGTCTACATCTCCATCGACATCGCTGGATCATGCCAGGACAAGGGAATGGAATGCGCTAAGATTCTGGTTACAATCCTGTGTGCTAAGCTCCTGGTTTCCATCACGCAACCGACGTTAATTAAAGAATTATTAACAACAATAAACGACGCTAATAATAATATTATTGTCATTTTAATAATTTATTTTACATTATCATTGTTTGGCATTATCGCTGTTACTAATTAATCTGTTAATTACATATTTGTTAATAATTAATTATATATTCATTGTTATTATTTGTTGATTACTTATTTATTGTTACTTATTTATTGTTAATAATAATTATTATTAACATTGTTAATAATTTATTTATACATTATCGTTAATAATTATGTGTTATCGTTGTATATGTTATTGTTGATTATACGTTTGATGATTTAATGTTGCTTTTGCTGAGCCTGTTAAGGCCACCACATATATAATACAGCACAGTGTGAAACTATTTAGTAACTAACCTAATAACAAACTATATTTTAAAAAGAAGTCTCCTCTGCCACCACTTCCCTACCCAATACATAACACACTCACCCACCTCCTCCATCACTGCATCACTTACTCCCTCCACATCTTTCCCCAAAAGCAATGCCACCTTTCCATCCTTACTCACTCTTCTTAATTCATCCATCCACTGTCTTGCCCCTGCAATTCTGCATACCTCATCTATCAGAACCAGCCGATCCCTCTCAAATTCCCCGCATGTCACCAAGAAATGTTCCGCATCCTCCCCTGCTCCACTATCACACATTATACACCTCTCATCCCTAACTATCCCACATCTCTTCTTATCCTCTAACAACCCAGCTGATGCAGTCCTCAGTCTAAATTGTAGCCGCACACTTTCCTGACCATGCATGGACCTCACATACCTCTCCACCCCTGCACCATTCTTTGCCGATTTATAATAATTCAGCGTACTTTTCCCGTCTACTTCCTCCTCCCAGTCCTTCTCATTTCTCACCTTCACTTTCCCCTTCCACTTGCGCACTGACCCAACCTCGTTGTTTATCTTGTACTTTCTCCTCAAGATCTCATATTCTTCCCACCATCCAATTTCTCCATCCTCTCGTAGTTTATTTACAACAACTTTTACCAATCTGCTCTGTTCCAACACCTCTAATCTCTTGCCAAACAAAACCTTCATCTCTTCCCTCCTCTTCCTCCACCCCATATCTCCCCATATTCCACTCCTAATACTGTATCACTTGCCCCCAACAGTCTCATACCCACTCTCATCTGTGCTGACTCCAGCTTCTTGCGAGCTTTCCGTCCTCCTGTCCACCACACTTCGGCTGCATGCTCCATACTGGGTCTCGCTAGAAGCTCCCACACCATTCTTCCTCTGTCTACTTCCACCTGCCCATTCACTCTACTCATCCATATTACCTTTCCAACCCACTCTTCTGCCTTCTTTGCCATCTTCTCTAACTGAACATTACCCCTTAGCTTCCTATCAAACCATATTCCTAAGTACTTGAATTCTTTGACCTCTTCCAATATCTCCTCACCAATCCTCCTCCAATGCACTTCTGATTCCTTCTTCCCTACTATATACCATGACCTTGTTAATAATTTATTTGATTATACGTTAATGTTGTTAATAATTTATTTATACATTATCATTGTTAATTAAGTATTTATTTAGTTATCATTGTTAATAATTACATGTTGAATAATTACATGTTGTAATAATGTTATCATGTTAGTAGCTGCTACTTGACATGTCCTGCAAAAATAAATAAATTAAAAAATCTCCATCCCACTATTTAACCACGGCATATTGTTGTGATCAGAGCACTCCTATGGCAACTGCATTCTGCACATGTTCAGAGATGGTTGCCATTGGATCCTTCTGGAATGCAGGATGCCTTAGCACAGCCCGATACTTCTCGACTTCGCTCAACCTATATTATATTATTATATATATATATTCACACATCTATAAATAGGTATATGCTGAAAAATGAACAAAAAGAAATGCATTGGATTGACTTGATAATAAAAAGAACAGACACCACTTGGGTACATACCCCTTTACCAAATAAACGACTTTACCAAATAAACGAGTAAAAATCAAATATGCATTTTAACCTGTATTATATTTGGCATACACAGATTGGTAAAGCATCTATATGAAACTGGATGTGTTCTTACTTTTCTATATACCAATCCTATGTAAGTTTGTTATTCTTAATAGAGCCCCCGGGCCACATAATTATATCAGAGTGGTAGTGAACTCACAAAGTAGATGTTCTTCTGGTTTCCTTCGGGGGCCTCAACTTGTCGGGTAATCTGGAGAATAAAATCCCCCAATATATAGCATCAATACCCTCAACTTGTCGGGTAATCTGGAGAATAAAATCCCCCAATATATAGCATCAATACCCTCAACTTGTTGGGTAATCTGGAGAATAAAATCCCACCAGTATATAGCAACAATACCACCAAGCAAGCAGTGATCAAGATTTTCAACATTCCATGCAGGATGAGAGGTTTGGGGAGGTTGGAAGACAGACAACCTGCAACCACCTTGAGGAGCTCCTCTAGGAAATTTCATTAATTTTTTTCTTTACCTGATTCTGATGCCATTTTGGATTGAAAAATTTGGAGGAGGAGGAACTGTATTTTGGGGAGGCATGAATATTTAAAAAAAAGCTTCTACCTAATGGAAACAACCACTATTTGTTTGGCAGGACTTTCCACCCTATTTTTTTTGTCTACTATCTCTTTCTTCCTCCTCCCCTGAAAAAAATAGCAGAAGCAAAGATTTAATGCAAGATTACTGTAGCTCTAATCTTTTCACAAGGCTATATATACATAATATATAAATATACATATATATATATAATATTATATGCCAACACTTATCCATCACTAATTCAGACCTCCACAGAAACATTGTGGTCAACCATTTGGGAAATACCATCGTTAAATAATTGTCATGGGACGGAGTTTCACACGAACACAAAATTAAGAGAATGAATATTAGAACAAAAAGCAAGAAATTAATTTGCCAAGTGCACAGTCATGTGTGTTGTGGTTAGCAAGCTATAATTATATGCTATTCCATGGATACTCCCCTAGCTGTCATTGACTGTCAGAGCCAAGGTTACTGCCGAGTACTTCAAGTCAAACATTGGGACCACCTGCTCCCAAAGCCATCGCTTCTCTCAAGGCTATAAATAGAGCAATTGTCAACCTACTTCAACCGGCCTCCAACCAGTGTGATGCTGGTCCAGTGTGTGTCCCCATAGAGCTATTGTCAACCTACTTCAACCTGCCTCCACCCAGTGTGGTTTTGGTCCAGTGTGTGTCCCCATAGAGCTATTGTCAACCTACTTCAACCTGCCTCCACCAAGTGTGTGATGTTGGTCCAGTGTGTGCCCCCATTGAACTATTGTCAACCTACTTCAACCTGCCTCTATCAAGTATGTGATGTTGGTCCAGTGTGTGCCCCCATAGAGCTATTGTCAATCTACATCAACATACCTGTGGTGTTGGCCAATGTGTGCCCCCATCAACCTACTTCAACCTGCCTCAACCCAGTGTGGTATTGGTCCAGTGTGTGCCCCCATAGAGCTATTGTCAACCTACTTTAACCACCCTTCACCACCCAGTGTGGTGTTGGTCCAGTTGAATGGTGATGACACATGCATCACCTCCACTACAGTCAGTTTTTTCACACCTTGCACTGATCACAGGCAGGGAGTTAGCTAATGGCTGCATGTCTCCCACTATCACAGTCTTTCTCCTTCTCTCCTCTTCCTTCTGCTCCTTCTTGTTCTGTTGAATCAGCTCTATCTCTGCAAGAAGAGCAGCAGAACATTATTATGAACAATATTTTAGAAGCCATCTAATGTTTAAAGCCATCTAATGTTTAAACCAATGATTGTCATGACAACTTCCCATAGAGTGTAAATTTATCATACCCAAATTTGGCAAGTCCCCTTACCAGACCTTAGTGGTAACATAGATATCTCTAGATGTCTCAAGTTCAAACTTGCACCCAAACTACGTTGGAAAGAACTTAGAAATTTAGACATCCATGGCATCACTGGATATGCATGTTTTCTCTCTTGAACATCACTAACACAAATAATAAGAATTACTACTATATACTACCACTTAGTATTGTTATATTATTATTATTGCAGCAGCTGCTGTTGACATTGGTGCACAACAAGTGCATGCTGCGCTCTGCTACAGCACCAAAGGCTAGTGTATCATACTATATATTGCAGCTATTGCAGCTGTATAATAATAATATAAACTCTGCAGGTGATCAATAAAACAGAGAGCTAGTCATGTAACAATTGAAATCTGGTCAGTTGAACTCTGGCCAATTTTCTCCAGACCATTTCCCCCCCTTCTCTGCCTCCTTGCCCCCTCCCACCTCATTTCTCCGAATTATAGTAGACCCTTTACCTATCAATCACCCCCAAAAGAGACTCAATTGCAGAGATAGCTCTAACCCACACCTAAGAGCACTGATTGTTCAGTTTGGGTAGCTTAGTTGGGTAGCAAACTGAACAGCACAGCTACTGGTTCTGATAGGGTACAAATGTTAACAGACATACTTTTTCTCCAGTTTTCTCTCTTCAAGTCTCTCTTCTCCTTTTTTCTTCTCCTTCCCTTTCTCTCCGCACCTCCGTCTCCTCCGTCTCCTCTCCCACCGCTGGTGGTAATGGTTGAGCTGGTTGCTAAGCTAACCATTGAACTACATTCCATAATCTCATCAGGCAGTGGGACTAAGCCCTCCTGCGGTGAAGGACATGTGATGCTTCCTTTATCTTGCTGCTTGGCCTGGCGAGAGAGTGATTGTGCGGCTCTTGTTTGGAGCTTGTAGCTCTTCTTCCTTCTCACCTTCCCCATAATTAGTGACGACTACTTACCAATTACTAGAAATTTGACGCAATGCATAATTGCTTCGCGGGAGCAAGTTGGGGATTTGCTGATGGAAAACTTGGCGCATCTATTTAAGAGTGCGGTGGGTTCGGTGGCAAAAAAAAAGCAAGCACTTTGATACCGATTAGGATCCCCCCCCCCCCCCCCCCCCCCACCCCACACAGACACACACAAACCCCCCAAAAGGGGGGGGGGGGGAGGGGTGAAGCCACTTGAGCATGCCTAGGGGCCAAACTGTTAGAAGCGTTTTTGTTGTTTTTTGTTTTGTTGTTGTTATTTTTGGGGGGGAGAATCAGCACACATTATCAAGTAAGACTACAACGTCGAAGCCGTTTTTTAAATTTTACTTAGCACCATCTATGCATAACACCGAATTATGGGTGAGGGGTCTTCAATGTCATAAACATGTATGTGCACGTCTGAGCGGAGTCCAAGATGCGTTTTCGTTTCATGAGTGACAGACAGAACTTTACTCTTGTAACAGACAAACCTTCAACAAAACCAGGTAACAACATACTTATATTCATGTGTATCAGTTGGTTTCCTTACTAGCATATTCTTGTGAAAATTAATAGAACTGAGCTGAGTCAACACTGCACCTTTCCTTACCAAGAAGTGCAGTCAGAAGTTACCTTCAACAAAACCAATCTATATGATACAAAAGCATTGTGTATCTAGCTACTTTACTAATAAGCATGGTAATATATGACTGGTTAGTTCTGGCATATATTACACTGAGTGTAGGTGACTGCTTGACTATATTAAACAAATAGATTCAAAATTTTAATTTTTTTTTAAACCAATGTGCATTTACAAGACTATTACCTGTTCCAATTCCAATTAATAGGTAAAGGTCCATGTACCTTTTTCAATAGTCATGTATCATTTTCTGTCATGTGTATCTATGTATGTATATATTTACTTGTGTTCACCCATAAAAAATATGACCGGGTCACCCGCCGGGCTTACATAAACCGGTAATGGTTGTCATGTTGAAGAGAATAATCAAGAGAATGAATGCCTGGCAACAGATTCTAAGTTAGACTGGCCTATGCCCGCACTGCATGCAAGTGGGAATGGGGCAGGTTAATAACTGATGTGACCCCTTACCAGATAGAAGAACAAGCCAACCTGAAATTGGACAAACAACAAGCCACCCCTAACTAAAACAAGCCAACATGAAGTTGGCCAACCTGAAATCGGGCAAATTATCCCTTACCAGATAGAACAGATAGAATAACAAGCCAACCTGAAATCGGGAAAACGCAGATAGAACAAGTCAACCGGAAATTGGACAAACAACAGACGTCCCTTTACCATATAGAAGAATAATCGGACAAACAGAAAACCAAGACCCTAATAAATCCACCACAAACTACACCTCCTCAATGGGCCCTCATACAAAAAATACAATTTTCTACATAGGGAGTTAAGAATGGTCTTTTTTCTTCTTTTTTCTCTCCACTTGATGCCTAGCATTCACGATAAATCCACTCGCTACACCAAGAAGACCCAGTCAAGCTCCCTGTTGTCCCACATAGCTTGACAGCTTATCAATCACTAGCAAGAATTGGTAAAGGGTATCATTACATCGAGGTAAGGGACATTAGACAGTGAAGTCATTACCGGCTGCCAGCCAGACTAGGCTCTCTTGCTTCTCCTATCTTCACTCCGGAGATCCTTATCTTCCAGAATAAAGGGTTGTTGGTAAAGCAAGATCTCCAGTTTGCCCGAATCACATTTTTTCGCTCCTCATCATTCTATGCATCCTTTGCTCCATGTGAGATGTTGCTGGCCACTCTGAGACATCGACACACTCCTCTGGCAGCTCTCCCCCACTGTGGACTGAGCCTCCTAACAACATGTTGGTTGGTGCTCTCAATTCCTAGTCTAAAACCCTGTCCCTGTCCACCGCCACTCCTCATGCAGGGGACTGGTTACCATGCCAGGACCTGGGTGATCTTCTCCTATAATGGAAGTATCTCCCACTGCCTCTAATGCTTGCTTGGTGATGCCTGATGGCTAAGAAAGGAAACTCCGCACCCCATCTACCTAGTCATCCATTTTTTTAAGAAGACCTCGGGTTTGTGGTGGAATATGGAAATTTAGTAGATGAAAATGAATTTTAATGGGTAGTCTAGCATAGGAAACCCTTCACCTTTCTTATCTTTGAGGCTGGGGAAGAGAAAGATCTGGTCTCCTGGTGCAGAAATTGGAGGGGACTGAGCATGTGCAGGTGTTTTGAAGCAAGTTATGGAGCAGGCCGGGGCCATTGCTACTCTCTGTGGAGATGACACTCTGTATGTATATAGGACAATATCCTCCATGTCATACTGGAGGTTGCATATTGAGCTTCAGACACTTGTGGTCATGTGACATAGCAAGGTTATAGATAGACACAGAGGGCGGGGCTTTACCCAAGCACAGGCACTTGATAACAATACACATCTGCAATACTTCTTCACAGGAGCAGCCTCCGGTCAAGTGTCTTCCAGTGCGTGTGCCTCCATATCTCATCACGTAGAGGAAGGTGGAGTTCTTTCCTCTTCTGCTTATAGCATGCTGGTTGAGTGTCTTCGTGAGGGTGCCCTGAGGAGAATAGCATGAAGTCTTCTAAGAATGCCTCTCTATGGAATCTTCCTAACAGGGCAAGATCATTTTCATTATTAGGAATTATTCTGGAAGAAATTCTCAACCTAGTGATGTGGTGTTGGTCCAGTGTGTGTCCCCGTAGAGCTTTTGTCCTACTTCAACCTTCCTCTACCCAGTGTGGCATTGGTCCAGTGTGTGCCAAACCCCTGGCCCTTGCAGGGTAGCTATCCCGCCCTTGTCCTGAACTGCTCTCATTTCCTTCCCACCTAGAGTGGTTCAGAGGTCAAAGGTGCTGGCCCATGAGGTGACAGAGAACACTCAAATTGAGGTGTAAATGGACACACCTTACCTAATAGCTTTATCTACACACACATGCATAGTTGCCAACTCTCACGGATTGACAGTGAGACTCACAGATTTTCCTGGTCTCATGGCAACATTGGCAATCTCACGGTACTCTGAATACATAAGTGTACTGAACCATAACCACTGAAACTACCACAGTTTATTTAGCTATGCCATTGCTGGGTGCAAGCAATCAAATAGCTAGCAGCTTAAATATTGAATTTATTTACAGTCTATGCTGAGCTAGTATATACAAGTGTGAAGGATCTGAATGCAGTATATAATTATGTCATCAAATGAAGCAGGTACTGATAGTGAACTAGAATCTTGGGGTGATTTGGCTGCCCCTGCCACCAAGAAAAGAAAGTCATCATGCTTGAGTCTGAGAGGTGCTGCTACATACAAAACATTGTACAAGTCAGAATGGGAGAAAGAGTTTCCTATCTCTTCAGTGAATGACAACAGGTATGCATTTTTTGTATTCCTTGCAAAAAGAATGTTACCTGTTCTCATATGGGTAAAGCTGACATCAGGCAGCATTGTGAAACATCTAGATGGAGCATGCTGTTAAATGCTCAAGGTCACTCCGTTCCTTTATGCCATCTGCAACCTCCAGTATCACAGAGAAAACTATCAAAGCTGAAGTGCTACACACCAATTTCCTTATTCAGCACAATTTGTCATTTGCTACTGCTGATCATTTGTGTCCATTGTATTCCAAGATGTTTCCAGACTCACAGATTGCACAGCATTTCAAATGTAGCAAAACCAAAACAACGCGCATACTGAATGAAGCCATGGCTCCACGATTGCTGGCACAACTAGTATCATACATGAGAGAAAATCCTTTTTCATTTTGTCATGATAGCTCCAGTGATGCCTCCATTAAAAAAATGAATCCTATTTGTGTCACGATATTTGATGTGAATAAGTGATCGTGTGGAAAGCAAGTTTTACAATATGTGTGTGACCACTGGTAAAGATTGTGGGAGAGCTGAACAATTGTTTCAAGCCATCGACACTAACTTTTCACAAGATTGCATTGATTGCATTGATTGGCAGAATGTTATTGCAGTTGGTTTAATTGTGCAACTAATATGGGAAGGAATAATTCCATAAAAATAGGAAAGAACCCAAACACGGTTGTAGCAGGCTGTAATTGTCATTTGTCTCATCTTGCAGCTTCTAAAGGAGCTGATGCTTTTAGTGATGTAGCAGGATTTGATATTGAAGATCACGAGATAGATATTTCAACAAAAGCACTAAATGCAAAGGAATTCATTGATCTGGAATGGGCTGAAATAATATGCTATGTTAGCACACGTTGGCTGTCATTGGAAAAATGTTGTGATAAAGAAATTAAAAAGTATCCAGCATTGAAGTCGATGTTTTTGATCAGGAATGAGTGTGATTCTCTCGTTTTTTGCATCTACAAGCCAGTTTCCAAGACCCTCTAACAGAAATGTATGTATCCTTCTACACATCATCATCCAATATTTACCCATTACAACATGTTATTACAGCACTCTGACCCTCTGGCCCACAAGGTCCACTCGGCAACAATGTATTTGACTAAGAAATTAGCCTTATATCTTGCAGAGAGAGGATGTAACTGCTGACTTGATTGATGATGATACAAATTATCTTCCATTTTCTGAAAAATATTATTACAAAAACTAAGCTCAATAAACTCTTAAATGAGGGAGATATATCCCAGAATCAGTGGGAATTATGCATGCAAGCAGCTATAGCATTTTATAAAGCTTCCATTAAATACATCCTGAAGAGAATGAACTTAATACATTGTGGGAGCATGCAGTTTGGATTGACTATTTTGAACGACAGAATGCAAAATGGTCAGATGTTTAATATCATTTTGAAATTTGATGAATATCTTGTAAATGTTTACATGAGGAATTTCTAGACTACAAGGCACTTGGACCAGATGGGCTTCATGCAAGTGCGCTTGAGGACGCTTTACTTGTAGAAAAATCAACCAGTGATTACCCTGAATACAGAATGGATGTCATCTGGTATCATTTGAGACAGCTGAAGAACCCAGCAGCTTCAAATACACATTTTAAGCACCTATTTGAAGTAGCTCGCATTGCTCTCATACTGCCAAACTCGAATGCTGGCATTGAAAGGGGTTTTCCCCTAGTAAACAAGAATAAAAGAGAGGGATCTCAGACAGAAATCGATTGGACATTGAAAAATCACTTTCCTCGATTTTGGCAATGAAACTTGAAAGACCAGAAGCTGTAACATAGTGCTACGAATTCGTTCTGGATTTAAATTTATTGAAAGAAGCCAAGAAAGCCACAACTAAATACAATAGAGAGCATTCAAGAAAGGGATTTGACTAAGATACTGTAATGTATTTCATATCACATTTTTTCAATATTCTTCATTTTCAATATTCAAAGCTTTAAACACATTTAAAATCTTACTATGCACCATGCATTATACTAGCAACCAACAACAAAAAAAGTTCTGCAAATGTGTAGCTGTAATACATCTTAGAAAATCATTCAACACAACAAAACACACATCTCACTTTAAATGGTTTGAAAAAGTTGGCAACTATGCACATGCATGCACACACGCATGCACACATCTACTGGCTATTTGTTTATTAGAGATCCTTCACAAACTCAAAGTATTCTGTGGGCATCCCAATATTATCTGGGTGTGTGCTGGTGATGGAGTGAGCATGCCTGAATGACTAATTAGTGCTAGGCAGGAAGTGGACTAGTAGAAGCTTCAGGGACACACTTGTAGCCAGAGGTCAAACAATCAAGCTAGTCTAGTAGCTCTCCAACTTTATGATCTAGCATCTCTTAGCTGTGTCTTTAGTTATCGCCACTATCCAGCTCTCTATCCCTCTGAAGAGGTCTTCTGCAGCTCAGGAAGACTCGCCTCAGCCAAACAAAGAGTTGCAGCTTCTGCAGCACCACAAAAAGGAACTGTTAACTCACCTGTCTGCCATTGAACTCGTGAAACTCTCTGAGGAGCTATGCAACTCGATGGTCATCTCCCCGGAGGTGGATGATCTATTCGCTACCCTGGATCACACCAAGTTGGATCCCAAGCTAAGACTGAGATACTTACTGCAGCAGGTGTGAGATGGGATGGTGCAGTGTTGCATGAGTTTCTTGATGTCCTGGCTGGGTAAGGTGAGTGTGCGCAAGAGCTAGCTAGAGAGGAGTGGCTTTGTCTGAGAAGCGGGCAGGGCCAGAGGAGAAGGGGAGTGAACAAGCCAAGGAGGTGAAAGGTCAATTTTGGAAGATGATGTTAAACATTTGATGAAGATCCTCGCTAGGGTTACCCATAAATGGGAAGAGTGGGGCATCGCTCTGGGTCTGCCGAAAGCTATACTAGAAGATTGCAAAAGTGGAAGTAACAATACTCTGAAATTACATAACCTCCTCTAAAAGTGGGTCAAGGGAAACTACCAGAATGCCACGCCCACCTCTCTGAAACACCTTCAGCAGAAACTAGTCGGCAAGTTAGTTGGAGTAGCTAATGTCGCACTTACATTGGAGCAGAAATTCTGGGAAGCCACGAGACCTATGCCAACAATAAGGGCGGGAAGGAGACCACGTTTAGCTACTGGCCTGAGGCTAGTCAACCAGTCAAAGAACACAGTAGTCGCCGAGGGCAAGTTCACACTTAGGGATGTGCTAGTCGGTGTCAGTGAGGGAGTGTGTTACCAATGGATGAAGGATGGGAAGTTCTTGACTAATGGCCTAGAATACTCGGGTACACACTCAGCCATGACTGCTATTAGTCTAGCCAGGCAAGGAACTCAAGGAGACTATACCGGCCATATAACGAGTGGTGGTGAGAAAGCCATTAGTAAAGTAGTTCCCTAGACAATGAACTTCACTTCAGGCAAAAAAACAATTGATTGATGCATACACCAAGAGTGCTGAAGTCCCTGAAGACACTTGGCCTCCACAAGGGACTAACACCTTCATCAACCTCGCTCTCATAACGAAAAAGAAAGAAAATTGACTTTGCAACAGTATTTGGAGAGTACAGACGTGGGGCACTGGTGCTGGTAGAGGTCATCCTGGGAGTGGGAAGACAACCTTGGTGCACAAGGTCTCTCTGGAGTGGGCTGCAGGTGGGGAGGTGATGAAAACGGCAAAACTTGTATTTCTTATCCGGCTACCAAGTTTAGCTAATTGAAAGACTGAAGAGTTGTCGTATGTTCTTGAACTTCTCTATTATGACCGAGAAGTATATGAAAAGGTGGTCAGTGATATTAAGCAATCTAAAGGTGAAGGCATGTGTTTTACTCTTGATGGATTGGACGAGTTCCATCCTCAAGATCGAACCAAATCAATGATCTATCAATTATTATGTGAGAAGTACCTTCTTGCAGCGATGGTTGTCGTGGCATCACATTCAGTTGCTACTGGAATAAAGGTCACATGACCAGATGTATTGAAGTGCTTAGATTTAGTCGTCAACAAATTTTTTGAATACATCGACAAATATCCATTCCTCTTCCGAATGTATCTAATAGTGCCAGCTCAGCAGCTGAGCTGAAAGCATATCTAAATTCCCATCACAGTCAGATGTTAATGCCCCAGCCACCGAGGCACAACAATGAGAACAGTATACCCACTATACTCTCCAGCAGGTATTGTTCTCTGGTAATGCTGCCACCAGAGTTCCTAGCACAAGCTAAACAGTAAGGTTCTTATGCCTTAAGTTAACTTTAATCAGGTCAAACTAAACACAAGTAGACTGAAATGCAGTAGCAGAAGGGAACTCCTGAGTTGGGGTTTAAATACCCTTGCAATCCCGCCCTTACAAGAAAGGTGATGAATGTATAGACACAATTGTGAAGTGATTAGAAGATGAATAGGTGTTGATGAGTTTATTGTGATGTGATTAGAAGATATGTGTTTATGAGTCTATTGTGATGTGATGAACAAATCATTGTAGCATGTTTATTAATATTAGCCATTAGGGCTTCTTATTGTTTGATGTTCCCAGTTTCTCAGGGCTGTCTTCAGCCAGTCAGGGCTGCTGGGACCTGACATCACCTTCTTCCGAAGAAATTGGTAGGTCATTTTCGCTACGCTTTGAGGAGTGTAGGTTGGAGATCGCATTGTGGTCCATCTCAACCAAGAATACCTGTCCAATAAGGTCCACTCCAAAATGTTGGATGGATTTCACCATGGCTAGACACTCCAACTCCGTCGCCGAGTACCTGGCTTCTGCCGGGCACAATTTCCTTGAGAAGAAACCAATGGGTAGCTCTTCCTCCTCCCTCACTACACTGAGGACACCAGCAATGCCTCAAGCAGAAGCATAGGTCTGTAACAAGAACTAATCACAGGGAGTAGGTATAGTGAGAATGGACATAAAATACAGAGAGTTACATAAATAGTTAAATTCAACATGCCTACTATCCATCCAAACAACTTCATTTGGAGCTGCTTTTCGTGTGGCTGGTGTCAGTTCCACTGAATGGTGCGCAAATTTGGGTATAAACCTTCGGTAATACCCTGTTGTACCCAGAAAGGCTTGCACATCACAGCTCAAAGATAGGTCTCTCTCTTTGCTCTACTCTTTTACAGGCAGAGTAGATGAGCAGAGGGAGTGAACTGCCCAGTACGGCGAATTACTAGATCACCACACTTTACAGGCAGAGTAGATGAGCGGGGGGAGCAAGCAACCCAGCACGACAGATTCCTAGACCACCATACTTTATAGGCAGAGTAGATGAGCGGAGAGAGCTAGCAACCCAGCATGATGGATTCCAAGACCACCATACTTTACAGGCAGAGTAGATATTTTAAGGATTTCAATTGGCTTTTATTTTTAACACTTTCCATTGAACCTTCGCCACTCAATGCATTACTGGTAGCATTATTGCTGTTCGTTATCCAAAAGAACTGTTTCTGTTGTCTTGGAAAATGTTGCCAAAATCCATGGAAAAATGTACTATCACATGCGCAGTAGAGTGATAAATATCCACTAGTGGAGTAGGGGAGAATATCTAGCGCCTGTGCTTACTAAATACTGCAGCGAGTACCCACATCAAGTATAAAATATATAATATTACTAGCTGAGATACCTGCACTTGGTTGCAGGAGTGCTTTGGTGTAAACTCGCACAAACATGCACAGGTGGGAGTGGCCACAGATTTTTTGTTGTTTGTCTAAAAAAAAAAATTTTTTTTGCTTCCTTTCTCCTCTTACCATTTCTGTCCTTATCTAATTAATTAATTGGTTCTTACTACTATAATTTAGTATGTTTATTGCACTCAATAAATAAAATTAATAAATAATAAAGGGTTGGTGGGTGGGCTGGAGCCTGTGTGTGTGGGGGGAGGGGGGGAGGTTAAGGTTAAGGGGGGAGGGAAATGAATGAATCCACCTGGGATCGAAGTACGGTTCTTGAGTACTAAAATACCAAGCGAATCGCGAATCGACAAACGTACGCACAGGATTTCCTCTAAATACCTTACTTTATAATAATAAAAATTATAATTGTTATTTGGAGGTTGGCATGAAAGTTGTTGCATATATACCAGTGTCAGTGTAGCTAGTAACCGAGAGTACTGATCTAGTTCACCAGGGATGGAGTTAGCTCAGAAACTACAGCAGTTATACTAGTGACTGAAAGAGTCGTTGGATCAACCAACGGCCCAGTGGAAGATGCCAAACCCATCAACATTCTCTACAGGAGTACATAAAAGCCTTCACGACGTGTCGATACAATAACTATTCTAGGAAATATTATTACTTATCTACACTAGAGAGATACCCACACTCTGTTGCGGGAGTGTTTTAAAGTTGTTGTGTCATCAACTCTGAAGACACACACACACCGACACACCCAATCCGTATGATTCACTATGCTTGTTAGGAACGGCCTAACAAGACTGTTGAACCATTGCACACATACACACACCAACAGATATCATTGATGTGACCACGTGTTGATAGTTTGTGAGACTGAGGTGCCAGGCCACAAAAAGGCTGGGCATGCTCAGTCCAGTTAGTTAGCACATGTTTTGTGATGTAGTTTGATCATGACTGTGACTGATGGTAAAATCTGAAATAATCTTTTAAAAGTAAGAGATCTTTTGACTTTGTGACCATATGAGACCTGTTAGAGGGATAGCTATTGTGTGAGCATCCAGTAGTTTCTAACATCTGGTGGCAGCGACTACTTGAACCTTGACCATTGAAGTGACCACAGCCAGTGCTATAGGGACGTGACCCATTGGCCACTGACTGCTAGTTGACTACCAATTTGATTTCCTTTGACCAAGTACATGCCTTTGTATGTGGCAGTGCCTTTGACCTTGACCCAGATTGTTACGACCAAGCGCTTGCTGGTTAGTCTTCAGCAGTGCTATTGAGTACCAGTTCGTAGTTGACAGAGCCTTGTAGATCAGTGATTAGTGCGCTAGCTAAAGGCACTACTTGTTTGAATTGTGCGTAACCTACTCGGCAGATAGAGTGCAATCGTGTATCGACGGCCTCATAGACATTCGACCCCTCCACCTGTGATAAGGGACAATCGTACCGGCAACTGGCCATATAATCCATTCTCCGGAGGAAATTCACCTTTCTCTCCATATATTCGGACTATACACAGTCCCAACTCATCGCCATTACTAGAACAAGCAATGGATAGTCATCAGACAATGCCAGAAGAGACCTCGGACGAAGTACGTTCAACCTGGAACCTCCAATACACTAGCCAGGACTCGGACCATGGGCAACTGCCAGAGGAACACCGGATCAATTCACATATACGGCCAGTAGACCCTTAAAAATCGTGCGCGTATAATTAACTGGATGGCTATTGCTGGAGATGCCCATCTAATTATTATAGCAAGAATAATAATTAGGTTCATTAACGCCAGTTTTAGCTATGCTTTAGTTAATTATTTTTGCTGGAGATGCCCATCTAAGTATTATAGCAAGAATAATAATTAGGTTCATTAACGGCAGTTTATGCTATGCTTTAGTTAAAAAAAAATTTCCAGTTAATTATACGCGCACGATTTTTAAGGGTCTACTGGCCGTATATGTGAATTGATCCGGAACACCCATCCGCTAGTGTCGATCACGTCAAGAACAAGCCCGCTCCATTGGATCCAGGTATGCCAATGGAACAGGCCCAGTTTTTTCCCACTATGGTGCAGCAGATGCAACAGCAGATGCAACAACAGGCCGAAATGTTTGCGGCCATTAGACTCTCGACTCGCCCAGTCTCATCCTCAACTTCTCAACCAGCCACCAAGGTACCCCAGCTCTTTAAAATCAAGGGGAGTGACAGGGTGGACAAAGAGTTGCGTCGCTTTGAGCAGCATGTAACATCATACAGAGTCCCACGGGAAGCATGGGTCCTCCACTTGAGACCACTGTTGGAAGGAGAGGCTTTGGAAGCCTACTTATCAGTACCAGTTGAAGAATCGAACTCCTATGACTCTGTCAAAGATGCCATTTTGGACCGGACAGGCATCACTGAGGAGAAGAAGTTCAGTAGATGGTGGGACCCAGACCCTAGACCATATGAGACGGCAGAACAAGTAGCCAGTCGCTTGCTAGATGCCCTCAAAGACTACATGCGAGGCAAGGACCTAGCTACAGCATTCGAAGAACTGACCAGGGAGAAGTTGTATCGGTCTATACCCTCACATATTGCTACAGCAGTAAAAGCTCAGCAGCCTACTTCTCTCAAGGACCAGGCCAGGAAGATTGACCAGTATATCCACAACAGAAAGCTTCAGACAGCTGTGTTATGGAAACCATCCAAGTCTCTCAACACACAACAACACACTGGACATAGACAGGAGTATCGTCCATCGTATCGACCACCCAACTTTACTACGAGTGCAGACTCGCCACAGGAGAATCAAGTTCCGAAAGCAGCAGCAACACAGCCTGCTCCCCTTCAACCACCTCAAAGTGATAGAGGAAATCGACCAGACTCCAGGGGAGCTCATAGCAAGCCTCATCGTCTAGCAAAGTACTTCGACGATGTGAAAGGACCCAAGTGTTTTAAGTGTCAGGACTGGGGTCATTTAAGTGCAAACTGCCCTCAAATTCAGCTGCTACACATACAGGCTGATTTGGATCATCCACCCTACTATTGCATGGGACACATCAATGGTAACATTGCTAGATGTCAGTTAGATGGTGGTTCAGCAGTAACCATTGTGGACAAAAGCTTGATCGAAGGAGATACGCCAGAAATTGGACATGTCATGGCAACTCCATGGCAAGGAAAGCCACAGAAGTTACCGGTTGTACAACTCGAACTTGAGATCGAGGGTCGTCGGTGTTTGACCCAGGTAGCGGTTGCTGCCAACAACCCGGTAGATGTTCTTGTTGGTCGCTCTTGCCCCCTCTTCGTGGAGCTACAGATGGAGAAGCTCAGGGAACAGGTGGAAGATAAATCGAAACTGGAAGCCGTTAACAGAGACATGTCAGTCTTCCCTGTGCAGACCAGAGCCCAAGAGGACACGGAAAGCCAGGAGCTCACTCAGGATCCAGGAGAGCTCGTACCCAATCTCATTCCGTTGGATGAATGCATTGGAGAAGATTTTGACTTCCCACAAACTAATTGCTCGCAACAAGAGGAAGAAGAAGATCTTGAGATCGAACCCACTCAAGATGATTGTGACACACCACCAGCGACTCCTGCTACGGAGAACCTAGCCAAGGACCAAGCTGAGGATCTCACACTTGCTCACCTGTTTGAACAAGAAAAAAAAGATGAAGATTCTGAGTTTTTTCTTGAACATAATGTACTGCACAGATGGACCAAAGACCAGCTGGGACAGACCTTCAGTCAAATTGTTTTGCCTGTTTCCAGACGAATGGAAGTCCTTCGGTTAGCTCACGCTACACCCATGGCGGGACACACTGGACCTTCCCGGACAAAGTTTAAGATATTGAAGTGTTTCTTTTGGCCCAGAATGGGAAAAGACATTCAAGCTTATTGCAAGGCATGTGACCGCTGTCAGCGCACAGCAAAACGAACCAGTCTCAAAGCACCGTTGCAGATCCCAACAATAATCTACACACCATTCGAGAAGGTGGCCATTGACATAGTTGGACCTCTTCCGCTCACAGAAAGGAAGAACAGGTATCTGCTTACATTTATCGACCTTGGGACAAGGTATCCAGATGCTGTACCATTGAGGATAACTACAGCTAAGGTTGTAGCACAAGCCCTCTTAATGATTTTCTCACGATTGTCTACACCTCAGGAAATTCTATCTGATTGCGGAACAAACTTTTTATCTAGCGTGATGCAAGAGGCATTCAGATTTATGGGCATTGTTCATACCAAGACGGCACCATATCGACCACAGTCGAATGGCACGGTCGAGCGATTTCATCATACCCTCATGCAGATGGTACGCAAGGCGGTAGAAGACAAGAAGCATTGGGATGACTACATAGACTATTTCCTTTTTGCTTGCAGAGAGGCACCATGCGCCTCTACTGGATTTTCTCCCTTTCAACTTCTCTTCGGCAAGAATGTGCACGGACCACTTGATATTCTGAGACAACAGTGGGTGCCTAAGTCTACCACAACCACATCTACCACAGAGTGGCTCACTCAGCTACGGGAAGATCTTGATAACATGCGAACATTGGCAGCAGCTCAGCAGGATCACCGTATGCACACTACCAAGGAATGGTATGACCGAAATGTAAAAAAAAGAGAGTTCACCAAAGGAGACAAAGTGCCTGTGTTCTCTCCAGTGATAAGTGGCAAACGGACAGACAAGCTTGAGGATCGATGGCAAGGTCCATACACCATCATTGGAAAGCTCACCCCAGTAACCTATTGCATTGACATGCACGGCAAGCATCGGAAGCAGAAATCAATTCACGTGACAGCATTGAAGGCTTGGCAAGAGCCAATTGTAGATGTTCGATTCTTTGACATGGATGGACCAGTACATGAGGAATTACCAGAGTACCACTTGGAGCCTGAAGTGACGGAACCAGAGTTTGGAAAACGCCTAACGCAGGAGCAGTGCTCCCAGTTCAAGGTTCTGTTGAGACAGTTCCAAGGACTTACCCGACCAGTACCTGGACGGACCACCTTGACTAACCATACTATTGAGACAGGAACAGCACTTCCAATTCGACTTCCCCACTACCGTATCCCACAGATCTGGCTACAACCATTCAGAGAGGAATTGGACTTTTTAAAGAAGACAGGCTTGGTGGTGAAGTCCACAGCACCATGGGCAGCTCCTATGTTTGCTGTACCCAAGAAGTCAGGCAAAGTACGCCTAGTAGTCGACTATAGGAGACTGAATATGGTGACCATTCCAGACCCCTACTGCATGCCTCGCATCGAGGAAGTCTTGGAGAAGATGGGACATGCGAAGTTTATCTCTACCTTTGATTTAGCAAAGGGATTCTACCAAGTACCGATTCATCCCCCACATCAGGATAAGACTACCTTCATAACCCCATTTGGGAAATTCAAGTTTGTTGTAATGCCATTCGGACTCAGAAACGCACCAGCAACTTTTCAGTGCCTAATGGATGACATATTGGGAGACCTTCATAGCTTCTCGGGAGCTTACATTGATGATGTGGCAGTTTTCAGTCCTTCATGGGAGGAACACATAGTACATCTGCACACAGTCTTCACCAGGCTCGACCAAGCAGGGTTGACACTTCAGCTCGCCAAATGTTGCGTCGGAAAGCTCACGTGTCTCTTTCTCGAACACGAGGTGGGAGATGGCAAGTTGACCCCGCAGCAAGCCAAGGTTCAGGCAGTGAAGGACTTCCGCCGACCAGTGACCAAGAAGGACATCCGGGCCTTCCTCGGCCTAGTTGGCTATTATAGGCGATATATTCACAACTTCAGTGCCATCGCGGCACCCCTCTCAGACCTGACCAGAGCTATGGAACACAACATCGTGAAGTGGACCGACACCTGTGAACATGCTTTTGTGACCTTGAAACAAGCACTCATCCAACAACCAGTTCTCATTCCACCACATTTTGACCAACCCTTCCTGTTGTTTGCTGATGCTTCGGATAGAGGAATTGGGGTAGTGTTAGCTCAGACGATGCAAGATGGTCAGGATAGACCTGTGGCATACTACTCCCGCAAACTATTGCCTCGTGAAAGGAACTACTCGGTTTCCGAGAAGGAAGCACTCGCTGTAGTAGACGGTTGCAAAACCTTCCATCCCTATCTGTACGGACGACCATTCACCATCTTCACTGACCACCGTGCATTGACATTTTTGTTGGACAAGGGACCACTGAAGGGCAGGTTGGCCCGCTGGAGTGATGCACTACGACAGTACCAGGCCACAGTGAAGTACAAGAAGGGATCAGCTCACCTCAATGCTGATGGCCTCTCGCGCCAGGCATGGACAGACGAAGACACCTGAAGAACTCACCATCTCCGGCCCAAACTCTTACGGGGGGAGGGTGATGTTAGGAACGGCCTAACAAGACTGTTGAACCATTGCACACATACACACACCAACAGATATCATTGATGTGACCACGTGTTGATAGTTTGTGAGACTGAGGTGCCAGGCCACAAAAAGGCTGGGCATGCTCAGTCCAGTTAGTTAGCACATGTTTTGTGATGTAGTTTGATCATGACTGTGACTGATGGTAAAATCTGAAATAATTTTTTAAAGTAAGAGATCTTTTGACTTTGTGACCATATGAGACCTGTTAGAGGGATAGCTATTGTGTGAGCATCCAGTAGTTTCTAACAATGCTAATGATATTTTTTTGTATTTTTTTAATCAAAGACACAACACCAAATATCCAGATGTTGGTGTGGAATTTATTTTATAAAGCGAGTGATTCCACCCATGTTCAAAGTGCGAACCTTGAGTACCAACTGAATGGGGGGGGAAAGAAAGAAGGGGAGTTGGCATTCGAATCGGGGACCTTGAGTACCTACAAAGTGAACAGACAAAAAGACACACCCACAGCCTTCATAAAGACACACTACTATGTTGAGGGTGTGCTGTCAAGCTGGTAAGCTTCTGAACACACACATGCAGACAGACAGAGATATGATTACTGATTTTAAGTGAGCAAATTTAAGTTAATTATAGAGAAAGTCATAGCATCTTTACTGTGTCAGTAGGGAAGAATAGGTGAATGATTCCTTCCACGATTGAACTGGGAACCTTGAAATAGGAGAAAAAGTGAAGGCTGGTATAGATACCTCGAGCATACGGAAAAACTATAGGGAAAAACTGCTTTCTTTTTTTCCACACAAAACTTGCGTGTGTGTAAAATTAATGATTAACTAGTATGTGTTACTTAGGTGTTAAAGAACTCAGTATATTTGTTAATTAACTATTTTATATAATGCTATATATCACAAAGTTTATAGTGTTTCATAATAATATGAGTCAGAAAAGGGAATATTACGAGTTAATTCATGAGCACAAGGCTTGTGAAAAGAACAGTATCGATGTGGAATCACTTGCCACAAAAAAATCATATACACTAATATATAATACATATAGCTTTTATTTGGTGTTATGTTTCTGGTAAAAAGTTATCTAATTAGGTGGGTCTTTATATGGGTGTAGTCTCAACTTGTTTTCCTCCATTTTTGACTAATGGAGTTTGTTGATTTTTGAATAAAATATTTATTGTACTTGTTTATTTTCATATATAGCTTTGTAGTCTATCATTAATTTATGTATTTGATGAGTTTTTGTAGTATTTTTTTAAAAACTGTGATAGAGTCAACACTTATGTTAATTCTTTACCCTCTGGATTACTGTAATACTTTAAGCTCGCATATTGCTGCTTCCCCCTATGGATCAGACGTATATCTTATACAAGAAGCTACCTTAGAGGTTATGGTCATATTGCATCAACAATATGTATTTTTGGCTTCAACATTCAGTGTGTACTTCCTTGTGCAATATTGTCCTCTTTGTTCCACGTACTTTTTCTAATTCACTTCTTTGAAGAAGTCGTATCTTGCAAATACAAGCATCGTGTATTCTGAGCAAACTTGGTTGCTTACATTATTGCCACTTATCGAAAAGAGTTGCCTCAAGATTGTTGAGGTCAGGCAATCACAGATCAGTATATTCTTCAAGGACAAGTGAACTCTGTTCAGTTGCACCAAGAAAACAAGCAGTATACAATACCTGATTCTTAGCCAGAATGTTTATAATGTGTTCTATGATTGTTAGAAGAACAAGATTCTTTGTAGCTATGGCCACTGACTGCTCCTTTTTCACTAGTAGACAAATACTGCTGCAGAATATAGCAGCCTGCGTATAATAATTATGTCCTTTGTCATAATTTTACTACCAGAAGACGCAATGAAAACTTCGTTTCTTAATTTAACACCATTTTTTCGTACATAACTTTTTAAATATGTCCATTCGACTATCAGAAGATGTCCAAAATTCAGAAATCAGTGAAACTGAACTTGTGACACTGCTTTGGAATAGGTCCCCAAGCTCATTCACAATCTAGCTTGTTCACAAATAGCAGCTGCTATATTCTGCAGCAGTATTTGTCTACTAGTAAAAAAAGGAGCAGTCAGTGGCTATAGCTACAAAGAATCTTGTTCTTCTAACAATCATAGAACACATTATAGACATTCTGGCTAAGAATCAGGTATTGTATACTGCTTGTTTTCTTGTTGTAATTGAACAGAGTTCACTTGTCCTTGAAGAATATACTGATCTGTGATTGCCTGACCTCAACAATCTTGAGGCAACTCTTTTCGATAAGTGGCAATAATGTTGCTGTAATAAGCAACCAAGTTTGCTCAGAATACACAATGCTTCTTCAAAGAAGTGAATTAGAAAAAGTACGTGGAACAAAGAGGAAAATATTGCACAAGGAAGTACACACTGAATGTTGAAGCCAAAAATGCAGCTGCTCTTACATATTGTTTGATGCAATATGACCATAACCTATAGAAGTCTAATGTAGTCTCTTGTACGTCTGATCCATAGGGGGAAGAAGCGACATGCAGGTAAAGAATTAACATGCATGTTTATTCTATTGCAATTAAAAATAAAAACCAAAACCCTATCAAATACATCAAATTTTTTTCAATTTTTTTGAAAAGCCAACAAACTATATTGGTCAAAAAAGGAAGGAAACAAGAATATACCCCTTGAGACCACACCCACATAGAGACACACATAATCAGATAACTTTTATATGATTTTTTTTGTGGCTAGTGATTTCACTTCCAAACTGTTTTCTTCCACAAGACTTGTGCTCATTAAACTCCATTTCTGACTTATTATTTATATTTATCAATCCCCTAAGTAGTGATAGCCCTAAATTGACACATGCTATATAGTTATAAAAATAATTATACAATTCATACACACACACACACCACACACATACACACACACACACACACACACACAAAATAATCTTTTTAATGACAATAAAACCATGACAAAAACAACAAAGTCAAGGAGGCAGAGATGGACCCAGGGTGCCCAAAACTGCTGTAGCATTCCCCCTCTGTATTGCCAGACAGACATTGAAGGAGGTACCTCCTGGAGTTGAAATCTCTGGTAGATGCACATAACTTCCTCCCCAATTCCTTCACAAAAGATTGTGCCTCAGGCCCCAACATACCAGACGTCTCCACCGCAAAGGGTACAGAGAAATGGCTGCTCTCATTCAAGGTGTGCATATTTGGTCTTCTTCAATTCCTCTGTGTGCTTAGCTACCAATCCCGCTCTACTGGTATATAGCCCTGGTATGATGTGCAAATGTATCAAGACAAGTAGCATCCCACACCAATACCTTGCCCATTTCCCAAGGCACGTCATCTGGTCTTTTCGTTCCAGTCTAGAAGGGATCCCAGCAGATGATAGTGACCTATGAATTATGTTGTTGATTGATGCTTGTCTAGGATGACAACCATCACTGAAGTGGCAGCTTAAACCATGCGTGGCCCAGCAATCAACACTTGCACCACCAGGCTGGGAAAGAGGTGTATATTCATAATAGCAATAACAACAGCAACAGCAGTACTACAATAACAATATATTATAGTACTTTCAAAACTGAAAGCAGTTGACCTAATTATTATTACAGGGAGGGAGGGAGGGAGAAAATAATAAATATCGTCATCATCATTAGTAATTAATAAATGTTTAAAAAAATTACAAAAAAAAGATAATTTTATTATGGACACTTTATTGAACAGCTTTTCAAGAAGACACGAAAACTATATAATTATGTAGTTATGAATAATATATTATTAAGAGTGAATGAACAGATAAATATACAGCAATAATAACAATAATACGATATTTATTTTCATAAGTCCCTATTATTCACAATAACAACAACAATAAACAATGATGATTAAAAAATGGCTGTTATAGAATTTAATGATGACCAAGTCACAGACAGTGTTATGGGTGGGGGGGGGGGGGGGGGGGGGGGGGGAATAAACACAATGGCGTGACCAGATGAAAGAGGTTGATGATGATGGTGAAGATGACGACAGCAAGCAACATCCACCTTTTAGTCCCATTAGTGACAATAGTGATGATGGCTTGTCAAGTTCTTCAGGCAGTTTAAAAGAGGAACCTGGATGACACCATCAATGTCATCACAACCACAGCAGCAGCAAACAGGTTGAGACTTTTCTCCAAGTCAGCACACTGGATTGAGACTTGAATTGATAAAGAATGTCTGGCATCATCTTAATTGTGAAACTCAGTCATTTCATCTGATGGTAGTTGAACCATGTTCAGGATGACAGAAGTCCTCCTGCATCAGCACACAGGGCCCTTAACTATTGTTTTGTGTAGAGATTTCTCAGATATGATATAACAAATGTAGGCTAAGTTGCTAATCCTATTGCATGTATAAGTTATCAGGGTGATTGTCCAACATCAGTTTTCCTTATAATGCAATCTAGTATAATTATACTTAAAAAAATATTAGTGGGAAAGGCCATAATTATTACATCTTTGTGTACAAGACAGGTTCCACTTGGAGTGCTGCTCTTGTATGTGGATGAGATGTGCTAGATATTTTATATGCTAATCCCTTCAAGGAGTAGTACAATGTTAAGCACCATGCTAGATGGTACAGTCATAAACCATGATGACTTCAAAGTCATCACAAAGATACTCTTCCAGAGACAAACAATTGACAGCAGCCGAGGCCAGAACAGGAACACTTATGAGAAGGCCCTCCCTCATTGGAAGGTTTTGAGGCAGTCGACGAGGCATGTTAAGAAGTTCTTACGCTGGTACGCACAATTTATGTCTTGCGTACTCATTTTAAAGTAAGTATAGCGAGTCCTGTTATTCTGTTCTTTACCCTCTAACTGCCGACTTTATTAAAGATGCTGCAACATTATTCAATCTAAAACCAGTGGTTGAGAAGTGTACCTAGCAAGCGTATGTTAATATGAATTGATGGTTGCTTGGCAACTAAACATCAGAACATGAATATGTTTATAGTATGTTCTTTCTCTTACTTCCAATCTATATGTAGAGAGAGAGAGGAGAGAAAGCTAGTCGACACGAGGAGAGAACAAGGGAGGAGACGCTGCTGGAGAGTAAACTGGACCAATTGGGCATACAAGTTCTAAGTCTGAGGCAGAACCTGTCACGGAAGGGTTCTATAATAAGCTAGCTCTGCAAAATCATAATAGCTGGAGCTAGATAATAATGTTCAAGCTATCAACCTTGCTCTATTATTAATATTGTATAGCCATTATAGCTATCTAGAAAATTCTTCCATTGTTCTACTGACTACATCTATACACCTTGAAACTGATCTCTTGATAGTATACTTCATCAGAAACAATTCTCCTGAGATCTGGCATTCCTCAGAGTGCACAGGTATATATACCTGCATCCCAGCATCTTCTTCATCACTACTCTTGCTGTCTTAGAGGGTGAAGTTGTCGTCAAACACAGCTCCACAGCTCTGCTCTCCATTGAACAGTAATGCAGATCCGCGACTTCAAAGGACTCTCTCCTTTCATGCTTACCAAGTAGAGTAAGGATGAAAGGTGGCGTTGCTTTTGGGTAAAGATGTGGAGGGAGTAAGTGATGCAGTGATGGAGGAGGTGGGCGAATGTGTTATGTATTGAGTAGGGAAGTGGTGGCAGAGGAGAAAGAACTGTTGTATGGTGAGCTGAGGAAAGATCTTTGGTCCCCTCCCGTCCTCCCCTCCTTGAGCAGCGGGACACTCGTAACTTAATATTGGATAATTTTATTAATAAAGTACTGTTGACTTTTTTAATATAGATTGCTATTAGGTTAGTTACTAAATAGTTCCACACTATGCTGTAATATATATGTGAGGCCTTAACAGGCTCAGCAATAGCAAGATTAAATAATTAATGCTCATTATGAAATCCATTGTGACATAGAACTGAAAACTGAGATTGTTGGAATTATAAAACAACATGGCAATGCATTCAAGCTCGCAAGCTGTGCTTACTTACCCACAGCACAATTCACCCAGTTTTGACGCAGTGTGCATCAACTAGACAAGCTGTACTGAGTAACATGGCCCATATATCTTCGCAATAATCTACTTCAATTTGTATTCTCTCAACGTTTCGATCAAAGGATAGAGCATCTAGTCGAAACATCGAGAGAATACAATTTGAAGTTGATTATTGAGAAGGTTATTATGTTAACTGAGAGTTCATTGAGATGGCCCATATAATAGCAGAGCCTCAGAATTGATAATCACCAGCTGAACATTCCCACTAACACATTTCGAGGAGCTAACTGGCCTTCCTATGCTTCACAGAAATTCAGAAGCCTTCCAATCATTGTCTTACTGTGCTTCACCCACAAATTCATCGTTCCATCATTATTGAAGTCGGAGAAGAATTAAACAATATATACTTCCCATAATTATGTTCTAGAATGAAATGTTTAAATACTTATTTCTACCAATTAAGTTATAGCCATATGCATACTCTTTAAGTACATAAGCAACTAAGTTCGCCTTTAATTTAATTTCTATCAGAGAACAGTCATATATGTTGATGTTCTATATTCAGTTGGCAACATCACAAAAGTGTCCTTCCAACATGAAATGCCATCATAGCCGCTTCAGTGGAGAGAGGCCTGTCTCCAAAACTGTCTCTTCCAAAGTCTTAGCAAAAGCAACATAGTCCCAGGGAGAAAAAGAAATCTATACTTAAAGAGGATGCAATTTGCTAGTGAGCGTGGGAGCTGTCGTCAAAATGGCAGAGTTGTGGTTAATGTTTGAAAACAGAATTGCAGAAGGAAAAAGCTTCTAAGGCTGTTCCCCAGATCCTTACTAACGTAACGAAGCGGGACGATCGTCAACAAAACTCTCTACTACTCGTGGGAGTTTCTGCCCATATTTGACCTTTACCGGTGGGCTGGAGGAAGCTGAGTGGGAGTGGAAGTGATGAATGTGATATAAAACAATAGAAAGTAGTATACTGTAATAGTGAGCGTGTAGTAATGAGGTTTTGCTGCAGGTAACTTCCTCCCGTGGGTGGCGAAAACAAAAATCAAAAGAAAAGACCTTCGATCAAAACTTGCCTCTGCAATGGGTGCTGGACCAATATTTCGAGGTGGGAAACCTGCTTCCCTCGAGCTCTCTGTGTGTGAGCTCCACAGCAATAGTGCTGGACCAAAGTCAATGGCAATCAACACCGGAAAGACGAGCTTCCCATTGAAAAAACATTGTTACTCGAAAGAAGCCTCGAGTACAGATGGCGGGAACATCTGTGAAAACAAGGTTGTTCCTTGTTTTGAATTTGCTAGAAGGCCTAGTGCTGGAGAAGAGAATATAAAGAAGCATTTGGGAGCCTCGAACTCCAAAGGCAGCAACTGCATCAGCGCTCACCGCCTCCCTTCTCCGCTACTGCTGCACTGGCGGCTTGACGAGAACAAAGCGAGAGCGAAGCTGTCGAGTAAAAGACAACCTCAACGTGGATGTTGTAACACCAACACTATGAACCAAGCTTGTAGGTGGTGTGGACCAGATAACAAGTACGAATTGCAAGGGTTGCTAGGAAAGGGGACATTTTCAAAAGTCTATCAAATTAATGAGTGCAAGAACATGCAGTCTTATGCTCTCAAAGTCGTCAGCAAGAACTCTGATAGGATGCAGTGGAGTCAATTGGATGCAAATCACTACGAGAGTGAAATTCGAATCCTCCAGAGCTGCAGAACTCACCCGAACATCATCTCGTTGCACCAGGTGATGGGTTCTGCCACACATGTATTCATGGTGCTGGAGCTAGCGGCTGGAGGAGACCTCTTCGATCGTTTGAAAGACCAAGGCCATTTCTCCAAAGAGCAAAGCAGGCAAACTCTGAAGATGATTTTGGGTGGAGTTTCGCATCTCCATAGCAATGGGATCACGCACAGAGACTTGAAACTAGAGAATCTGCTATACAAATCTCGGGATTTGGACTCAAATATTCTAATTAGTGATTTCGGATTGGCTCATCAACACATTTCAACAGCAAAAGGTGATCATCATCAGAGGTCATGTGATCATTTCGATGGGTGTGGGATGTCAACAACGTGCGGCACAGCTGAGTATCTCTCACCGGAGATGCTGGGTGGAGAGGAATACTCCGAGAAAGTGGACGTTTGGGCAGTAGGTGTGGTCATGTATGCAATCATGTCTGGAAAAATGCCTTTTTTGGAAGAAGATGATGGAGGGGGAGGAAGAGCCAGAATGTATCGGAGGATCAGGGAAGGAGAGTATTCTCTGGAGGATGAGGTAAGGAATTATAAAGGTAGCACTATTACATCATCTCAAACACGCAGTATTGCCATAGCAGCAGTTGTGGGCACCTTCTATAATTAGTGTTATAGTTCAGGTTCCCATAAGCAAGTTCATAAAGCAGATGATGACAGGGAGTGGGGTACTACAAGGAACCCACTACACCTATCTGGAGGTCTTATTATTATTATTGTTGTTGTTTTGAGCAGTGTGGGGTGTGGGGAGTCATTTATTTTTATTATTTTTTTTTAAATTTAATTAATTTTTTGGCATGCTTCAGCATGCTTCATGATTGGTTTTTGCTAATTTTTTTGTTTATATAATAATTTATGCATATACACATATACATCGTTTGTTAACTTAGAAACAAAACTTAGAAACAAAACAAGAAGTAAGGCTGTCCCAGACTCAATGTATACTTGTTCTACTGAGCACTCTCCACGCACAAGCACTCATCTTCTGGATAGGTCCCTACCAACACACTCAGAGCTTATCTTTTGCACAAGCACTCATCTTCTGGATAGGTCCCTACCAACACACTCAGAGCTTATCTTCTGAGTAGCTCCACACTCAGTGCTTATCTTCTGAGCAGCTCCACACTCAGTGCTTATCTTTTGAGAAGCTGCACACTCAGTTTTATCTTCTGAGTAGCTCCACACTCAGTGCTTATCTTCTGAGCAGCTCCACACTCAGAGCTTATCTTTTGAGAAGCTGCACACTCAGTACTTATCTTCTGAATAGCTCCACACGCAGAGCTTATCTTCTGAGCAGCTCCACACTCAGAGCTTATCTTTTGAGAAGCTGCACACTCAGTACTTATCTTCTGAGAAGCTCCACGCTCGGTGCTTATCTTCGCCCTCCACACTCAGTGCTAATCTCCACACTCAGTGCACACGCAGTGCTTATCTCCACACTCAGTGCTTATCTCCACACTCAGTGCTTATCTCCACACTCAGTGCTTATCTCCACACGCAGTGCTTATCTCCACACTCAGTGCTTATCTCTCCACTCAGTGCTTATCTCTCCACTCAGTGCTTATCTCCACACTCAGTGCTTATCTTCTGAGAAGCTCCACGCTCGGTGCTCATCTTCTGAGTAGTACACCCTCCATACACCAACTGCTTATCTTTCAAGTGCTCAGTAAATGATAAATAACATGCAGTGTTCCGATGATGAAAAGTGATTGTGGCACGTGCATTTCTGCCTGTGCGACACTTTACAGACAATGAAAGCACGACATTGACAATACCCTATTATTATACCTACTAGTTTGCATGGTGGCAAAGGTCAAATCTACACCAATATGGAGTTCAAAGTGTAAGATGTGAGGGTGTGGAGTTTGAAGGTGTAGGGTTGAGAGGGTGCAAAACGTCGGAAGGAAGTTGAAAATGGAATGAAAAGAGAAATTTGAGGCTTCCTTGTAGACTCAATATACCAAAGACATTGGAAGCCATGGAGGTGGTGATGAAGTCTCTGGCTGGATCTGGCTGGGTGATATGGCATTACAGACAGACACTCTGGGTATATCACCACTAGTAACAGCCATTTTATACTTCGGCTAATATCTTGCTCCCCTTGCATCAGCTGCAACCACCAGAAGAATTTAGTAAGAGCTGATAAATAGTCTTTGATTCGGAATTGTGTGTGGATGTGTAGAGTGGTGAAAGCTAGTTGTAGTCTGATATATTGCACACTCAACCCCCTTCCCCTCTCCTGTCTGGTGTAGAAACTGACCAAGTACACCCTTCCACCAATGAATATCATTATTACTGTAGGCTCGGATATGTGAGTAGTGCCACAGAAGTGCTTACTCAGTTGAATATACACCATGTCATTAGTGCCTTGTTGCATGGCAACACTCACACTGAAGTAGATACTTGCTGAGTGTATTGGTTGTGGTCAATTGCAATCTGTCAACCATTGCCTGAGCCTTACCACTTCACAAGATATTATCCAAAACCTGTGGTTTGAATCCAGTAGTAATATGACCACCTTAAAAATAATATTAAGACGAAATGTTTACCAATGTAGACCACAAACATTACCTATCGAACACCAAATACACCAAATACACCAAATACACCAAATATAATTTTTTAAAGGCAGTTTTTATGGCAAAGGGTCTTATAAAATATTTGTGGTCTACATTGGTAATTTTATCTTCTAATATTAAAAAGTCTGTCTTATTTATTTATTGTTGTTGTTGTTGTTGTTGTTACAATTATCATCGTCACATCATCATCATTATCATCGTCACATCATCATTAGTAGTAATAGTAGCAGTAATAGTAGTAGTAGTAGTGGTAGTATCAAGGAGGCACATTTTATAGGGATCAACCCAGCATAGAGAGTGCTACCACAACATCTGCCTGTTGACATTGCAGGGTTTCCTGTTGGCTCCTCCCTAGACTTGCAGTTACTTGTAGCTGCTGCTTGGTCACCATAAGCTTCCACTCTCATCAGCATGCTCCATGGCTGCCCATCAATAAACTAGCATGTGCATTATGAATATCATTATAGCACTTCCTAGAAGCCCGTGCAATAAAACCTCCAAGGATAAATTATGCAATAAATTATGCAAAAACAGTATAAAATTCCAAGTATTAGCCTCAGCCTTCATACTTTTCTTAGGGTGGATTTACAAGAGGATTCGACTTCCATTCTGTAGGTAATTTAGTGTTGTTTGGCCAGATACTAAAAACTTCATTCTGACTCCTCTCAGATCCCATCGCAGATGGTACGACCATCATCTAATTGGATGAAAATGATTGCCAAGGGCGTGCTATAGGCTTACCGAAGCTGCAAATGGGACTTCTGGTGACTGATCCCATCTCGTGAGCCCAGTGGGGTTACTCTAATAGAGAGAGTTGACCAGCTCCAGACCAACCAGATTTCTATGTTACTATAGCAATCCCTACTCATAAAAAAAACACCCATACTCCCCCATAACTAGGAGAGTAATTGGTAGTTGACTATTACCATATAAGGTAGCAGTGAGGAGCTTCCTGTTAGGTCCTTCCTTTCTGCAGTAAACTTGACTCAACAATGAAGTTGGCTGATGAGAAGTGATAGTAAGAGGATTGTGGGGGGACTGGCGTTCTCACGTCCTAGTGGCTATAAAGACAATGCTTCCTTTAGGGTCTTATGTAAGGAGAGAGAAGGGAAATCATTGTGGGAAGATGTGTGGAAATTTATTAATGACACTATTAAGTCATTTTAAGCGGGACAACCAAGTATGGGCAAATCCCTCTCCTTCCTTCTTTCCGTAAAACCATGGCAGAGTGGTAACTATTGTCAGGTGTGAGACGATGCTTCTGGGTCATGCTGGTCAATGTTTGTGTGTGTTGCGGCTCAATTAATGTGAGGGTGTGTTCTAATTACAGAGACAGTGCTCTCTCCAATTATAGAGCCACTCCTCCATCTGTTAGATCAATTCTTTGCCATGATCTTCAATGGCTAAACATGTGTTGGCATCTGGTGAGAGCTGTTGTTACAGCATTCACTACAGTTGTAGCAGTCCCATGGAATTCCTAGTTCCTTGAACAAATGCATTGTACGACATGTCAAGATGACTTGGATCCATGTCCAAGGACCCTCCCCCTTGCTTGTAGGAAGTGATAATGAGGGGGCATAGTGTCTGTCTTTATTAGCAAGACAAATAATCCAGGTGGGGGTGGCACTTGACAACGAGTCACAGTGATCCCTTGCGTGTTGTGTTGGGTCGATTGTTTTACGAACGTTATGTTGCCATGCAAAGATGTTACTTCACCTAATAAATTGGCTGAGGTATATTATAGTAAACAATAACATTCTCAATAATCAACTTGAAATTGTATTCTCTCGGTGTTTTGACTAGATGCTCCAGCCTTTGTCTCAAAAATGGGGTGGGGGAAATGCAAAATTGCTCGCTTAATCTTTTTCTTTCTTTCTTTTCCTTAGCATCTGTCTTTCAAATGACACAATAACACGTCCTTAAAAGAACCCTCTGACTTCATTCAGGGCATACGCATCTCTTGCGTCAAGCTTGTAAACTTGCCTTGTGGTTGTAAATATCTGGAGGGAATATGGTAACAATTGTCACTTCAATAATTGTCAGTTGTGAAAACGATCCTCACCAGAACTCTCTACCTGCCAAGGAGCCTCTTGTTAGTTAGATAGGCAAACAATCAACACCGAGAATCTTTTCCTAGGCCACATGCTGCACCTCGTGCTGCATGGGGTTCACCTGCCTGTTCTCTGAGCTGCCTGTTCTCTGAGCTGCCAATTCTCATGGTCTACGAGAGCTCTGGCATCCTGTCCCTGTCAGGGAAGCAGCTGGCATTGGTTGACTGTAGGCGTTTAGTTTGTGCTGAGTCAGCATTATCACCACCCCTACATACCTGAAGAGGGTGGAGCCACAATGACCTATAATTAGAGGAGCTAATCAACAAACTCAGTTGACATGCAACAACTTGCTCAATATTCAACTTACATTTGTTCACTCGACGTTTCAGCTCAATGCTTGCACTAACCAAAACTCTAAGTGAGCAAATTTAAGTTGATTATTGAGTCATATCTATATATACTATGTCAACTGCGAGTTCTTTGAGTGTAATATATAGGAGCAAAAATATATATAGAAATTTGCAATTGTTTTAACCACACCCTCCTTCCAATGGATGGCTCGATTAATTGTTTGAAAATATTGTCTTGCAGGTTTTTACTTTTCTATATCTACACACTTCATCTAATGAAATCAGTTGACAACACATTGCAATAACCTGCTCTTTAAATTGTATTCTCTCGACGTTTCAACTAGAGCTAGCCTTGATCAAGATGAAGGCTAGAGCATCTAGTCGAAATGTCGAGAGAATACAATTTCAAGTTGATTGTTGAGAAGGTTATTGTAACACACACTTCATGCTCAGCATTCAGGCCTTCATTCATCTAGATTCTAGAATCAGGATGGAATTACAAACTGGTTCAGGTGTGCGATTCCAAAATCTCAAAATTGGTTTTCGACTCGTACTAATTTCCAGTTGTCATGTGAGAGAGCAGCTTTGCACTGTTCCTGTTGGGAACAATTGCTCTTATAAATAAAATAAGTCAAGCCTGTGTGTGCATATGCAGAAGGAAAACGATCGACACCGTTTTCTTGCCACACAATGGTGTAAAATTGGGGGGGGGGGGGGGAGGGGGGGCAAAGGAGCTTGGGTGAATAATTACCACTTGCTTGGAGTCCTTCCTGTTCACACACTGTCACATCTCTCCCCATGCACACACAACTGCACTTGTTTAGGTTTGGAGTGGAGCTGGTGCAGTGAGGGACTTACTGCAGCTACTTCTCTGTGTGGATGTGCAGCAAAGATCAAGTGCAAGCTCAGCTCTTCTGCATCCGTGGCTCGCTTGAAATAACAGGCAACTGACTTCAACAACAAAGAATCGTGGGCCTTGTAGCCAATCAATAAGCTGAAGCAGCTTTCCTCCTAGTACCACTTACAGCCACCTCGACCACCATCAACAGAAACATTCAGTGTGTGTGTGTGCATGTGTGTGTGTGCGTGCTGTGTGTGATGTATAAGGCAGCACTCCTTGGTCATTAACTGTGTCAACAACTGCACATGATCTAATACATACTTCAAACCACCAGTTGCTGTTTGTCCCTCATGCCAAACAATGAAACGTTCATGGATTCCTTTGCTTCCTTCAGTTTACTCTTGCAGGCCAGCTACCTAACCTCTGATCTGCTACTTGTGGGAAGGTAAGGGTTGGCCAACAGGTTACTATACCAGTGGAATGGGTTTAGGAGCTAACTGTATTGGGTGACTGATGTTCAGCGGCACAGAAGTTTGTGGCACTGACCATGGCCCTATCACACCAAACTCAATTAGTCGACTTGAAATTTACTTCCTAGAAGTTTCTCTAGGTGCTTTGGACCATTAATTCCCATGAAGATTCGAGCATCTAGCGAAACGTCGAGAATTCGACTGAGAACGCTAGAAATTATTTTTTCATCTCAACTTGTATTCATTTTCATGCACTTCCGACCTCGTTTGCTTTATTGCCATTGTAACCTCTCCCTCCCACTGTACCCCCCCCCCCCCAAAAAAAAACAGGTCATGAAGACAATTTCACTGGCCACTTCCTCTTCGTTCCTCCTTGGCGTCAACTTGTATAGCATTATGATTTTGCTTACCTGCGGGTACTGTGATAATGAATCCGTAGGCACGTCATGTGACCTATCGGCCACTCGAAGCTTGTCAAGGTTGATGAAAGCGTTACCGATATCTACATTTGGAGTCTAGTTGAAAGAATCACTGGTGAAATTGTTGAAGGCTATAAATACCACCAATATATATCTCGATATATTCCTACTCTTCGTATCTGCTAAGGGTAGCAATGGCTGATGATGAAGATATAGCTCACCCAGCTATAGAGCTGTACCGGCACACCGCCTTGCGAGGAGCTAATTTGGGAGCGTGTCTTTCTCTGATGTTGGCACCCCCTTACTTACTCATTCGGGGTGTTCGGAGTCCTATGGAGATCTTGAAGAGAACTGGTAGCATCACTGCCAAGGGCACGGTGAGAATGGATGTGTAAACATCGGTGTTACACCCCCAACCCTTACCCACTGGCCACTCTTCAGAGACCAGGCTACTAATATTTAATGTGAGCTTATTCTATGCACTCCATTGTATGCCCACCTTAAAAAAAAAAAACCTTGAAGAACAAAAAAACACTTATTAGTTAAAAGAGCATGGAATCAAGTGTCCCCTGTAGAACCCCACCAGCTAGATGACCCTTTACCACTAAATATTGTATATGCTGCACACGATTTCATATGGAAGACGTCACTGGTTGAGGTCTATTAAGTGCATTTGGTCTCCTTTCTTTTGGTCTTCTTCTTTTGGTCTTCTTCTTTTTTAACAGGTCAATCTAATAGTCGTTTGTATTAGCATTTTGTACTTATTTAAAAAAGGGGAAGTGTATCCACATTTACCTATTAGCTCCTCCCCCTGACACACCTCTTCTGTTGTTTTTAGTTGAGCAATGGAGGATTACGCAGTCGGAGTTCTAGAATGTCTAACTCGAGAGCTTCTGTGTCTTGATTGCTTTTAAACACTTTTTCTAACTTATCGGCATGTGCCATGTCTTGTTGCTATTATTGTCGACACTCACGGAATCCACTACCCCAAAAATTATCACGTACCTTATCTTGTTGCAATTGTTGATTGTACCCATGTAGAGTCGACTACAGCCTCCTTCACAGACTTGGGTAATAGTGGCACAGGATTTTTGGTTGATACAGCCTCCTTTGGACTTGGTGACAGTTACCCAGAAGCGATTACTCTACAAACCAAACAGCAGAACTGAGCATCAGCAGAACTGAGCATGGGTCATTCATTCTGTTTCTAATAGCTTACATCATTAGCGTTAGCTTGATTGTTTCTAAGCTCACGTGCTTTAGCTTGATTGTTTCTAATAGCTCACCGGTGTTAGCTTGATTATTTCTAATAGATCACATGCGTTAGCTTGATTGTTTCATGTGTGTTAGCTTGATTGTTTATAATAGCTCACATGTGTTAGCTTAATTGTTTCTAATAGCTTACATGTGTTAGCTTGATTGGTTCTAAGCTCACATGCATTAGCTTGATTGTTTCTAATAGCTCGCATGTGTTAGCTTGATTGTTTCTAATAGCTCACATGTGTTAGCTTGATTGTTTCTAATAGCTCACATGTGTTAGCTTGATTGTTTCTAATAGCTCACATGTGTTAGCTTGATTGTTTCTAATAGCTCACATACATTAGCTTGATTGGCTTACGTGCATTAGCTTAACATCATCAACGACAACACTCACTGGATAATTCTATAGAAACTACTTTATTCTGCAACTGTAAAACAGAAGCAGTCGTGGACATGCATTGGAACACTTGGAGCCTTCTAATTTCTTATGCAAATTAGAGGGATATATTGCAAGATCCTTGAAGATAAATTTGGAGGGATTTTTTTAATACTCTCTTTTTGTTTGGTCTGCCAGTTTTATGCAAAGGATTCGAGGCACACTGTGAGCCTTCGGAGCTAATCAGCTGAAACCACCATTTGGGCAGCTGAGAAGCTGCCAATTTAATAAAGTTCATTCATCAGTTGTTTCTTTCCTAATTTCTTCTCTGCCTGTTGCCCATGTTCGGGCGGGCGGTCTCCCCCTCTTATGTGTGGGGGTTCATCTGCCTTTTTTTTTTTAAGTGGGTCAAACCAAATATAGGGTACCGATTTGGCAGATCCAGTTTAGCACCTGGAACAACATAGCAAGGGGTTACACATTTTATGCTCTGATCAGCTTCTACAGACCCCCTGGTAGTGGTCTCTAGATGCACGTTTTGCCATTTCAGCTTTGCACATGACTTTAGGCCACACCTTTACCCCCCTGCCACGCCCCATTTCTGTTTATGTCTCCTCAGGCTATTGGCATGGCATTTGGCATCGTCATGACCGTAATGAAGACCTACAATAATGCAGATGAACAAATCTACGACCGGTCATACCGCATTCGCCACAACAAGGGACAGGTGCGTACCGATAAGTTCACGTATGGAGGTATCGTGTTGGGAGGAATTGCAGGTTTGGCCGGAGGAATTTCCGGTGCAGGACCTGCGCTGAGTTTGGTGCAAGGTGCTAGCATGGGAACAGGACTTGCCGTACTTATTCACGTTCTGACCAAACCGAAAGAGAAGAAGTGCAAGAACGAAGAAGGCAAGAAGAGTGTAAAGACTACACAGAAGGAGTAGACTGTATGCACAAGACAAAAAGACAGAGGCATATATATTTGGTGTCAACAATATATAAGTATTTTTTTGTTTTTTTACTAGTATATACTCTTGTTAGTAAAGGATACCACCTTTCTGCACTTCTGTTGCTGTCTGCATGCACCTAATTAAAACCATTGTGGTGTGCGTGTAATAGTGCCCTCCTGCAAAATATTTGGTGATCTGAGGAGACCAGCAGAAGACACACAACTATCGCTGTAATCCAACAATGAGGAGCTATCTGTGACCCATCTTCCCTAGGCCTCTGCTTGGACAGACGCAATGAGCACAGGAATTTTGTCTTTCTCCTCCATAGGGTGTGTATATAAATCCTGTTTAAAAAATGGGGGGGGGAAGGTGGGATCAGAATTAACCCCATAAGCCTTACATAAGAAACGAGCACTAAATCTTTTACCAAATTGAGCAAGTCCATTCACACCTCTTTATATTAATGCACACCATTTCCCAAGTATGAAGTATTATGTGTTCTGCCAGTGGAGTTGGAACATCTGCCTGTGTGTTTAGAACGCACAATTTTTACAGTGCCTCACCATCGTTATGGCTAGACCTTATCGGGCAAGAGCAATTTATTTTAAACTCTCATCAAACCCTCAGTTGACAATGATATTATACTGACCAATCATCAACTTGAGATTTAGGTGGTATATAACGAGCTGACAGGAATCTTTATTCCTGATGAAGGCTAGAGCATCTAGTTGAAACATGGAGAGATTTAATTTCAAGTTAATTATTGAGAAGGTCCGTGCAAGTTATTTTACTCAAGTAGAAACGTAAGAGCTGCTGCACAACAGCAATGAATAACACAACACACTAAGAAACATGACATTCTCGCATAACTTGCTTTGAGTGATACCCCCTCCCTCCCCCAAGAATACTGGCTAGTCGGCAATATATACTTCTGTTGCTGCATGATGGTAGTGGTCATCTTAATTCAATTACTTACATTATACATACACAAATGCACTTGTAATATAATAGTGCTATTGAATAACAAAACATCACTATGACTTTGGAGTTACCCCATGCAAATGCAAGTCTTTGAAGGAGGCTGTAGCTGACCCTCTACCAAGGAGATGATTCATCTTCATGAATAACAACCAGATTGATATGTGCTGCCTTGATAAATATACAGAAGAAACAAATTAGGAAAAGCTATAGAAACAATAGAAACAATTCTCGTAGAAAAAGCTGTTTAAAAAGACAAATTAGAAAAAGTTGTTTAAAGAGGTGATACAGTGTGTATCTATACTGGAATCACGAGCTTGGACTTGGAGACTGATGCTTGGCCGACATAGCTCTATATAGATTATTATAGAGAAACAGAAATCAAAAGAGCAGAATGAAGAAAGGAAAAAAGCTTTGTCCAAATAGTGAAGGAAATAAAGTACACAACCACACAAACAAAAGAGAAGGAACCCATTAATTAAAATCACATTCATTTATAACCTTTTACCAATTTGTACAAAAATCATGTAAAACATGCCCGACCCCCACACCCACCCACCCCTCCCAAAAAGAAACAAGTAAAATTGATGCTCCAAAATGTGTGCTAAGCCTGGTGTTGGGATAAATAAATAACTCGCTACTTTCTGTAAGTGCACTATGCTTCCATGAGCACTGAGACCATTATTGCTGTCAGTAACAGCTCAGTTCTCTCCATTTTTGATAACGGTCGTAACTTTGCCATAGTTGATTCAAATTTAATTTTGTGTGTGTTATTCGAGAGTTCTTTTAGTGCTCTGTGATATGAGTGTGCCAGATTTTTTTATAATTCCAAGCATTACCAAGCCTCAGTCATTTGAAGAGGTGATCTTTGGATCTTGCACACGTGATTGCCATGATTGAATTAACTGGGCATGTGGACCATTTCACTCATGACATTGTTGCAGGAAACAACAGAAAAAATTGAGCCTTTGATTCCACCACACTGGGGGAGCTATGACTGTTTCCACAGATGTGGTGCAGTTTTTGAGTGACCTTGATGTTGCTGGCTTTAACTTCTACAAAAAACGTGCCTATACAGATACTATCATTGGTGAATAAGCAATAACACGATACCAAAATTATCTCCACTGAAAAAGTAAGTTATAGTGTTTGCAAATATGTTCCAAAGTTTATGTGGTTTGATGTATAGTACCCCTCAATTTACACCAAAACTTGCTATAATATAAGAGTATTTTGAATATTATATATAATATAGTAGTTTTGTTATAATTATATAGACACACTTAGAACCCCCCTCAGTGAGATATACAGCACGTGTGTATTTATTTTCAATACTAGTGCATGGATTATACACTTTTTGAATCCCCTCAGTGAGATACAAATTTTTTAGCTCTAAGCTCAACTTCCCCACAAAGGGGTGTGCTAAATTCTTCTTGTATCTAGAGTTTGGGAGTGTGGCAGAAGTCTCTTCTGTTTGCATGTGAGTTGTGTCCTCACTCCCCGTGAATTAAAATGTCCAATTCTATACATATGCACCTCCTACTTGATGCATTATTGATGCTCATCATTAATAATACTGAAGATTAGCTGCAGTGGTCAGTCAGTACTCAGTAGTCCTGCTTAGTTACCTCTCAAGAAGAAACCAAAAGTCTCTGCAGGTTCTTCCAAGTTCAAGAGAAGATAATTAAATTGCAACCATAGAACTATTGTACATACTTATGTAAGTTGCTCATTGCTTGTCTCTGCTCATTATTATTATCATTATAGTAATAATGATAATAATAATGATAATGATAATAATAACAACAACAACAACAACAACATACAAACTTGCAGACAGTGAGGATGGAGCTGAAGGGGATCCCTTGCATGCGAAACACCAGGGCCCTCCCAAGAAAATAAAAAAGCATATTAGCCACACCCACCATGTTTAAACACTCCATCATCATTAATGATGACAAAGGAGCGTGTATTGCTTCTCACAGCCTTAAGAATGATGATGGACTGACCGTCAATGTCAATCTCCACAGAGTGGTCAAGATGCTGATGCTTATTTGAATTCTAAGTCATAAAGGACTTACTACCTCAGCTATTTCAACCCTTCCATTCCAGTCCCAACTTCATCCCGTTACTTCTCATCTAGAGCACAGTTTTAATAATGATGGCAATCACAAGTCTGAGGGAATGTGTGATGAAGCTGCATGGAGACCACCTGCACAGGCTGGACATCAGGAGAACTGGACATCAGGAGAACAGAGAAGATGGAGAACATGGCTTCAGCTAACTTGAACTTTCTGAATGCATGATTTTGTATGTTTTAAATCCAGTGTGTGTGTGTGTGTGTGTGTATGTATGTGTGTGTGCATGTGTTGTGAAGTACTTTAAAGCATTTCCCCCCCTGACGTGAGGTTATCGCAAACCTTACCGGACCTTATTATCAAGTAATTAAGGGCACAATTTTCACATGCAGGATCAAGTCTGTGAAAACCTCGAAACTTTTAGCTTGCTGGGGAAAAAAAGGAAAAACAGTACGTATGCTTCCAGTTGGGAGGAAAATGAAACCTTTCTACATGGAGAACTACAAACCTTCCATTTGTTGTTGGAGTGGTAGCCATCAAGAATGCAGCTCTCACCCAGAGACCATGGCAATCGCTGAGCTTCTTCAAACTAATCCCCAACAACACTGTTTGAGAATCTGTGGCTCGCCTCTTATCCAAATCTCCTACCAACTTTGAACCATCAGCACCTCTCAATATCCCATTACAATGACCAGTGAGTTCACTGGGAAAGCTGGAGTCTGACAAGTTATCTCGGGACATGTTGCAGAACATAAAACCTTGTAAATGGTCGTCTTTTTGTGATAGTTGTGTGGCCCTCTGGGACTTCATGAATCGAACTGAGAAGACTGAAGTACTTTCTGACAGAAAACAGTGGAGGGTAGGTTTTGGGGATGCGGAAGATCCTAGGCACATGGAAAAACAGAACTAGGGCACCACACTCTCAGGAGGAGGATAGCAGTCAGTTGCATCAGTCCTGGAGATATAAGACAATTGGTATAGTTGGCTTGTGTCTAACATACAGGTGACACTCAAAGGAAGGTACCAGTGTTTGAGCTGTGTTTGGCTGGGAGGAGTGCATAATTGGCAACATGAACATACTGGTCATGCTCGTCTTCCTTAAATTAACAAACACAATTAGTGAATTTGTTTGAGTTCAAGTGCACACACATGAAAGGAGAATGATGGCTAGCCCAGTGGCTTTGCATACATCCTAGTTATGAGGCACTATCACAGCCCAGAGCTGCAATATTGTTATTACTGCTGTGTATGTGAGTATGCTGGATTGATAACAGGCAACTGTGGAGTGTGATAGCCCATATTGGTTTGACTCGTTCTAAAATGGTGTTTATATCTCGGTTAAAACTCACTTGTTCTATACATAAATGGTGGTTTTGACCAGCATCAGCTCGGGAAATACTTCAGCACACTAAGATTTGCGGGGTAGTAAATCACAGCAAAAACACAACTAACCCCCCCCCCCCTCCCCCCCCCCAAACACACACATTAATAGTGTATTTATTAAAAAGCTTTTTTGTTTGTTTTGCAAAACAAACAAAAACACTTTTAAAACTGTTTACTTTGTCCCCACACATAATTTGCATGCAAAAGGTCTGCTTGTCATGATTTTATACAAACATAAGATTTCAAATTGTCCATGTATTCACTATTGCACCAACTAGATTAAGTGAAAACACCCAAAAATAGGTAAAGTATTTCATAAAATAAACATGCTGAGATATAGCTGAGCCCAGTCAGCAAGCAGTTACACATTTTCACTACAAATAAGTTAATCTGTTGGTTCCTCAGAAGCTAACTCTTGTAGCAATAGCTAACAGAACAGACACTCAACAAAACCAGGCCCTACACAGTCTATGTGTGTGTATATATATTATGAATACGTAGGCATGCGTGTATATGTACTTTAATTCTGGAGCTACACAGAGTAACTTCATGAAGGTGACTAATAGAAATAAAATTAGAAAAATTGTTCTATATAGTCAAAAAGAAGAAGAAATGAAACAAGAATTGTACCAATGACATTAATATGACTCTTTACCTATTAATATACATCAGAGAACACAAACATTTATAGGACTCTTTACTTATATACGCCACAGAATACAAGCATTTATAGGACCCTTTACCTATTAATACACACCACAGTACACATTTATATGACCCTTTATCTATTAATACACACCACAGTACACATTTATATGACCCTTTACCTATTAATACACACCTTTATATGACCCTTTACCTATTAATACACACCACAGTTACACATTTATATATAGGACTCTTTACCTATTTATATACACTATACACTACAGTACACAAACATTTATAGGATCCTTTACCTATTAACATAAGACCAATGCAAAGGGCCCTATATATGTAGGCTACGTGGTTTACATTTGTGTAAATTAAATTTTTTTATTTTTTATTTTTTTGGCCATGCGAACATATTGTGATTGAGGTCGACTGCTAAGTGTAGCTGGTTGCGTAGGAGAGTTTGTGGTTGTGTTACCAATGTGTAGCTGGTTGGGTGTTATTGATTGTATGCAGAGCTATGCATAGAAGGGTAAGTATTCTGTGAGATGCCCATGATATGGAAAACAAGGTTTGGTTTGTCTACTTCTGGTCGACCTTTCTCTCTCCAGTCCTTCACATTTACTGGCTAGTAGTGATCTGGCTGGTTGGTAAAGATGGCTGTGTGCCTACGTAATTCAGGTGGTGCATGGTATGCCTGCCTTCTAGTGGGTCTCAGGTTGCTAACAATGGCTGCATGCCTACCCCAGGTGAAACAAGGGAAATTTTGAGGACTGTCTGCCTACCCTGGGGCCAGAGATGAGGTAGTGTTTCTGTTGAGGTGTCCCGTGGCCTACAGAGGGATGTGGTACAGAACTACATGTAGCACATAGATTGCCTCACGTTCTACTAGAGAAGTGCTGTGTTCCATGTTTCAACAATAAGTGGTGGACATGTGGCCCATAAGTCACCTTACCAGTTATGGCTACTTGTGCCACACTGAACAGCAAGGTGGCAAGTAGGTGTGTTCTCCCTCTGATACAGGAGCATCATCAGAGCAAGAAGCAAGCAGGAAAACTACAACCCACCTCCATGGAGAAGACGAAGCAAACTGCCAGCCATTAGCATCCTTGCAAGGAATAATGGAGTATTATTAGTATTACTAGCTAGCAAGATCACGTGATGCAGTAAGTTTGCAGTAACAGCCACCAGGACTGCTCATCACAAGTGTACGTGTGTGTGTGTGTGTGTGTATGCACATGCCTGGACCAAGCTATGGGCAGGTATACTTAGCGTAAGAATCATGTCTATCCCACTGCTGCACACATGCAAAGCATGGCAAAGCAATTGAGTTGCTATATATAAAGGCTTGCCAGGTAGTTGTGATGGCTGCTATATAAAGACTTGCCTTGCCAGGTGCATTGAGATAGTGAGAATGGAAATTCCACGGTTCTTTTGATCTAGCCGACTCTAGTACAGCACTCAACAAATGTGTTCTTGCATTTGAGAACACCAAACAAGGCAAGAGCAAGCTAATCCTGATTGGCCAGGCCACCAGAAGACATGACCACTATTTTTATGTCCGTCAGAGTCCCTTATGAATTCATAAGCAACACTTTTAGGGAGGAGTGGTTGCCCAGTATTTCAAGAAATGGCAATCCAGGGCGATTTCACACATGCATTGGTCCAATTTCCTAGTGTTTTTTTCTGCATCAAAAACAGAATATCAGCAACGCATTTTGAGTATTAGTGTACTGTTGTTCAATATAAATCCACCAGCATTATACTGAACAAGAAATTGGAAGTGTTCATCTGAAAGAGCACATCCAAGAACAATTCAGTTCATAAGTTTAATCGACCAGCTACAGGGCACCATTTATATTTCAACAGAGTCGCTCGGCCATGGAATGCAGCACCAGATACAGACATGGAAACCTAACATAGCCATCAACTCAATTAATGTTATTCCTATGGAATTATATTTGGAAGAGAGTTCCGTCCCTTTAGACGGACGTTCATGTCATCTCTGTTGCCTTGTTCAACTTGCCATGAACGCAAACCTCATTAAGTATGTTCAGTTCTTAATCCACTCATAGTTTCCAGCTACACCAGTCCATGGTGTTTGATTGTTACCATGACATTAATTATCAAAGTCATATCATCCTCCCCCACCATAACGCTTAAAATAAATAAAAGATACCTGTGCACTACGATGGCCCCCGATGGGGGCTCAGCAACACAAGTTTAAATATAGCCAGCTACAATACTTCTTCATAGGTGATGATACTTCATTAGCCTCAGAGTAATCTGCTGTAGGAATAGTAACACTCACTAAGTCTGGGCCTGCAGAGAAGAGCCTATCCAAGGCTATTTCTTCCTCCTTCAAAATGTAGTCCTTCACAAGATCAGTGGTTTTCCCTCAGCCTCTGCTGAGAATTTGCCTGTCTCCATTGCATCTCTCCACAGCTACCTGATGCTACCATATTGGTTTGGCTTGTTCTAAAATGGCAGATTTATATTTCGGCTAAAATTCACTTTAGCAGTTACTTCTATATATACATAAGCGGTGGTTTTGGCCAGCCTCAGCTCCAAAAATACTTCAGCATGCTGTTGAGGATTCTTATCCCCGATACGCACTTACTCTCAGAGTAGAATATGATAAAGTATTATTAACAGTAGAGCAGAGGTAGAGTTGCACAATCACGGACTGATCTGCTGGGTTCCATAGGCTGGCTCCCTTAAATAGGCTGACAGCCAAGAACCCAGCCAAGACCTTATATGGTAATATGCATAACTAAGTAGCGGGCTGGTCCTGATCACAAGACTGTACATATCATGAGAAAGGAATGTGTGCGTGGTGTGTGGGTTGCATGCTCTAATATATGCACTGTCACATCATTTATGGTTTATATATATATGTTTAGTGTTCAACATTGTTGGGGGTTCCTTGAGCTTCAGGGATCCCCAACACTCCTCCCCTCCCTCTCTGCAGCGCAGCTGGGAGATGGGGTGTGGACGACATCCACTTCCCAGGCCTGCCTCGACAGTCCATCAGCATTTCCATTGTCGGCACCTGGTCGGTGGATGACGGCAAAGTTGAACGGTTGAAGGCGGAGTGACCACCTCGTCAGTCGGCCTCCGATATCTCTCATGTTGTGAAGATACCGGAGGCAGCTGTGATCTGTCACAACCGTAAATCTGACTCCTGTCAAGTAAATGGCGAAATGATGGATGCCGTCGACTATGGCGAGGCACTCGCGTTCTACGGCTGCATAATTTCTTTCGCGTTGGCATAGTTTCCTTGAGTAAAAGGCGACTGGTTTGTCACCGTTTTCCACAGACTTCTGGCTTAGGACTGCCCCAATGCCAACGTTGGAGGCGTCTGTCTGCAGGGTGAAGGGTAGCGAGTAGTTCGGTCCTTGCAGTACAGGTTCCGACACCAGGGCATCCTTCAAGGCCCGAAATGAAGTTTCATGGATATCCTCCCACTTCACCTTGTCAGGGAGTTCCTTTTTGGTTAGATCAGTGAGTGGGGTGGACAAGGTGGCATAATGGGGAACAAACCGTCTATAGTACCCAGATAATCCGAGAAAGGCTCGGACATCTTTTTTGGTCTTGGGCCGTAGGAAGTCCTTCACAGCAGCGATCTTCCCGTCATCTGGCTTGACCTGGCCACGTCCAACATGGTGTCCTAGGTAGGCGCACTCAGCCATTCCGAGCTGGCACTTGGAGGCCTTCAGAGTAAGCCCAGCGTCTCTGAGCCGGGTAAAGGTGGTAGTGAGGTGGTTGATGTGTTCAGGCCATGACGCACTGAAGACTACAACATCATCCATATAAGCGCAAGCATACATGCAAATATCACCAAATAATCTGTTCATGAGCCTCTGGAATGTGGCAGGTGCCCCAACCAGGCCAAAGGGCATCACCGTGAACTCGTACTTGCCGAAGGTTGTGGTGAAGGCTGTTTTCATTCGTGATCCCTCGGCTACGGGCACCTGCCAGTAGCCCCTTGTTAGGTCAATCGTCGAGATGAACTGGGCTCCTGCCAGTCCATCCAGAAGATCTTCCACCCTGGGCATCGGGAAGGGGTCAGGACGGGTCACTGCATTGAGTTTACGATAGTCTACGCAGAAGCGCAGTGACCCATCCTTCTTAGGTACCAGCACAATTGGTGATGCCCAAGGGCTTGTGCTCTCTGTTATCAGTCCTTCCCGCAGCAGAGTAGCTATCTCCTCTTTCACCAGTTTCTGTCTGGCCTGTGGGATACGGTAAGGAGGTGAACTACAAGGTGGTGACTCACCGGTATCAATGTGGATTTCAGCCAGGGTGGTTAGTCCTGGATGATCTCTGAAAATCTGTTGATTGCCTGCGACAAGGTCAGCGAGCTCCCTGTTCTGGTCATCCTGGAGCTCAGAGTTGCGGGTGGGTAGAGACTGTGAGTTGGCTGGAGGAGTCCAGGAGGGAATCTCTTCGTGAGAGAGGATGGGTTCAGTGGATGAGATCCCCACCAGGCACACTGCCGAGGGCGACTCCCACCTACGGAGCATATTTACATGAAATGTCTGTAATCCTTTTTTACCTCTGTGAGTACGGATCCTGTAGGTGGTAGGGGAGAGCACCTCGATGATGGGGAAGGGGCCTGACCATTCCGCCAACAACTTGTTGGTGGAAGTAGGGAGAAGTACTAGTACCAGGTCGTCCTGTACAAAGAGTCTCTCCCTGGCCTTCTTGTCAAACCACATCTTCATGCTGTCTTTTGAGTCTTGCTCGTTGGTGATGGCGATATCCTTTGAGTGTCTGAGATGGTTATATGTGTGCAGTAAGTAGGAGACCACACTGTCTGGGACATCCTTGGGTTCTGACCAGTCTTCACTCAGGACGTCGAGTGGACCACGAGGGTTTCTGCCAAAAACCAGTTCGAATGGGCTGAATCCGGTGCTGCTGTGCGGTATCTCTCGGAAGGTGAATAGTAGGTATGGTAGCGTTTTGTGCCATTGACCTCGGAACTGCTTGACATACTTGCGTAGGCCGCTCTTAAGGGTGGCATTGTACCGCTCCACCATTCCGTCAGTCTCTGGGTGGTAAGCCGACGTTCTAATGAAGCGAATCCCCAAGAGCCGGTAGAGTTCTTCCATTAGTGTGCTGCAAAAGTTACTCCCTCGGTCCGTTAAGATTTCCCGAGGGATGCCGAATCTTGAGATGAAGCTGACCAGTGCCTCTGCCACATCGGCACTGGTCGTGGTGCATAGGGGAACTGCCTCTGGATATCTTGACCCATAGTCAACAATAGTGAGTATATACTTGTGCCCGTCCTCCGTCCTGGGAAGAGGGCCGACCATGTCCATGGCCAGGCGAGTAAAGGGTGTGGGGATGATGGGGAGTGGCACAAGGGGAGCCTTCCGGTGGTTGCTATGTGCTGTGCGTTGGCAGACCTGACATCTTCTGCACATGTCTGCCACATCATCCCTGACACCTGGCCAGAAGAAACGCCTCAGGATGCGATCAGTAGTCCTTCGTTTTCCGAAGTGCCCGGCAAGGGGAATGTAGTGGGCCAGTCGAAGGACTTTCTCTCTGTACATTAGAGGTAAAATTATTTGCTTTACTGACTCACTCTGATGGTGTGGTGTCCAGTTTCGGAACAGCAGCCCATCAACCATGAAGAACGGAGCCTTTCCAGCATCACACTTTCTTCTGATGAGGGCAAGGGAGGGATCTTCATGCTGAGCCTGGCATAACTGTGCAGACCCGCCATCGAGTTCAGGGAGTCTGCCCCACGTCTGTGCATGTTATCTCTTGGCAACCTGCCTCTCATTCTTAGAGCGTCTGGTCTTGGTAGAGGCTTGATGAAACATGTCATCCGAGAACTCGGGTAGGTCCATGGGTGGGTGTGCTGGATCGGTGGGAGATGGAGTATCACTCTTCATGGTGCTCTCCTTGGCTGAGAAGGGCTCTTCTTCTTCAGACATTGTCTGGACAGACTCTGTCTCTGAGGTGGAGGAAGAAGAAGGGGAAGACTGACTCACTGGTGACTGGGTGGACCTGCCTCTGTAGTCAATCTCCTGGGCCGATTCATCTGACTCTTGAGTGATGAACCTGTGCACCGGCACCTCTCTTGGCTTGCCTTGGTGCACCTCTCTAGAAGACTGGTGGGGTCTTCTTGCCCGTACTCGTGCTGTCCTGCCTCGGTGGTGGGCAGTAGTCGCAGAGCTTTCGGAGTCCTCAGAGTTGCTCCTCTCTCTGTATGTAGCAGGTCTCCGGACTTTCCTTAGCGAACGTCGAGGTGGTGTGGTGCTCTTCCTTCCCAGATCTGTATGTAAAAAGAGATCTCTGACATATTGGGTATCTACCCCTAAGATACCATCAAAGGATATATTTGGGTTAACAGCCACTGTGGCTACCCTGGTCTGTCCCTGGATGGTGAGGTTGATGGTAGTAGTCGGATACTTGTGGGACTTTGTGTTGGCTCCAGAGATAAAGACATAACCTTGCTTCTTATAATCCTTCTTCAACCAACATGGATGAATCTGGGTGATGTTGCAGCCTGTGTCCACCAATAGCCGGGGAACTGTGACTCCATCCACTGCACCTGAAAGGGTGGGAAGGGAATAAGTATTGCTCTGACAACTTACCAAGCATTTCTTGTTGGGGCAGAGTGCCGCTTTGTGCCCATACTGCTTGCAGTTGAAGCAGAGGAATCCTCCTTTGGCTGCATCATAGGGAGGTAGTTTGGGTCCTTCGTTGTTATAGTAGTTGCTAGTTGGAGTCTCGGGTGTGTTGAGAAGTGCTGACTGTTCATGTCCGGGTTGCCTTGGTCGGTAACGGTCATTAGAAGGGAAAGAACGGGTGCTGGAGAGCTTGTTCCACCGTTTGGGTTCTTCCAGCTTCTTGGGTTGGTTGAACTCATAGTCATCGGTCAGCCTGGCTGCTTCCTTTGCTGTGAGTGGGTGATGATTCCGTACATAGGCCTGTGTTGTGGGGTTGGTTATGGCACTTAATAGTTTCTCCATAGCTATGAGATCAAAAAGTTTCTCCCGAGTCTGGTGATCTTTGGCCCAGTATGTCATTATATTGGAGAGGCGGATGAGGAGTTGTTGGTAAGTCTCTTCTGGTTCTCTGGCTATGGCATCCAATTTCTTCCTATAGTAGGAGTAGGTGATGCCATGGAGGTTGACGAGAGCTTCCCTCACCGAGGGGAAGTCGTTCTTTGTCTCTGCCGGCATTGTCGCATGAAACTTGCGAGATGCAGGATCTAGGGTAGGCATCAACGTACCTATCCAGTATATCTTTGGTACACCAAAAGTTTCCATGTGAAGTTGGAATTCCTGCAGGTGGTACTCAATGTCAGCTACATCTTTTAGTTGTGGGAAGGTGGGGGCATCTCGGATTGCTCGTTTGCCTTCTCTTTCCTTCCGTGCATCTTCCTCTCTGAGCCACCTATTTTCCAGCGCAGCTTCCTTGTCTTTATCAGCCATCCCCTTGGAATGGATGATAGTCTCCCACCTCTTCTCCTCTCGTATTCTGTCTTCTTTCCGTTCTGCATCTCTACGCAGATCATCATGTTCTCTTCTCTTCTCCATGGCCTCATTGTTCTTGTCCATCAAATTCATGAGCATCGTCATCATCATTGACATATCAGCAACTGGAGTCCCTGTAGTTGCAGAGCAGGATGATGCAGGGAGAGCAGAGGGGGTAGACTCGTCCAGTGTGGTGTCGGATTCCTCTGACTCTTCTGCTCTTTCTGGGAGGTTCCTCTTTGAACTCCTTGTGGACATGCTTGTCTAGGATGGGAAAGAGAGAGAACTGAGAGAATAAAATCGCTTCACCTTTTGAGATAGTCCAGTCGCTCTTGCTCTTGCTCCACTGCAATGGCGTTGAGTTGGAGTTTCGCTGCCACCAGTGTTGAGGATTCTTATCCCCGATACGCACTTACTCTCAGAGTAGAATATGATAAAGTATTATTAACAGTAGAGCAGAGGTAGAGTTGCACAATCACGGACTGATCTGCTGGGTTCCATAGGCTGGCTCCCTTAAATAGGCTGACAGCCAAGAACCCAGCCAAGACCTTATATGGTAATATGCATAACTAAGTAGCGGGCTGGTCCTGATCACAAGACTGTACATATCATGAGAAAGGAATGTGTGCGTGGTGTGTGGGTTGCATGATGCACTGTCACATCATTTATGGTTTATATATATATATGTTTAGTGTTCAACATTGTTGGGGGTTCCTTGAGCTTCAGGGATCCCCAACACATGCCTGAAGATTCAGCAAAAACAACAACAACCAATCACGCCCCCACATTAATAACCATGAAATTGTCTTCAAGATCTTGTATCATTTGCATGCAAAAGGTCATTTGTCATGTTACTATAATTATACCAAATTGCCAAAGCATTGCAGCAACTAATACTACTAGCACTAGTATCTACTAGTGCTACTAATTCTACTACTACTACTGCTGCTGCTGCTGCTGCTGCTGCTGCTGCTACTGCATTATTGTTTCTTGTGGAAGGTCAAGAAACAAGAATTGTACCATTGTATACCGGCCACAAACACTTATATAACCCTTTACCTATTAATATAACACAAACATTTATAGGACCCTATTAATATAAGACAAACATTTATAGGACCCTTTACCTATTAATATATACCAACATTTATAGGACCCTTTACCTATGAACATGTACATGGTTTACATTTGTAATTCTTGTTTCATTTCTTGTTAATTTATTTTCGATATTATTTGTTGTGTGAATATATTGTGATTGGTGTTAATTGACAAGTGTAGTAACTTGCATTTGTGGACCACACATCTAGTCACCAAAAATTAAGTAGTTTGTTGAAACATCAATGAAATAAATAAACTGTAGCTAACACTGAAGTAATATACACACACAAACTGTAACTAACACTGAAGTAATATACACACACAAACTGTATATAGCTAACACTGAAGTAATATACACACACAAACTGTATATAGCTAACACTGAAGTAATATATACTGTAACTAACACTGAAGTAATATACACACACACTGTAGCTAACAATGAAGTAATATACACACACAAACTGTAGCTAACACTGAAGTAATATATGCACACAAACTCGAAGTAATATATACTGTAACTAACACCGAAGTAATATACACACAGAAACTGTAGCTAACACTGAAGTAATATACACACACAAACTGTAGCTAACACTAAAGTAATATACACACACAAACTGTAGCTAACATTGAAGTAATATACACACACAAACTGTAGCTAACACTGAAGTAATATACACACAGAAACTGTAGCTAACACTGAAGTAATATACACACAGAAACTGTAGCTAACACTAAAGTAATATACACACACAAACTGTAGCTAACATTGAAGTAATATACACACACAAACTGTAGCTAACACTGAAGTAATATACACACAGAAACTGTAGCTAACACTGAAGTAATATACACACAGAAACTGTAGCTAACACTAAAGTAATATATGCACCCAAACTGTAGCTAACACTGAAGTAATATACACACACAAACTGTAGCTAACACTGAAGTAATATACACACACAAACTGTAGCTAACACTAAAGTAATATATGCACCCAAACTGTAGCTAACACTGAAGTAATATACACACACAAACTGTAGCTAACACTAAAGTAATATACACACACAAAATGAAACTGTACCTAACACTGAAGTAATATACACACACAAACTGAAGCTAACATTGAAGTAATATACACACAAAAACTGTAGCTAACACTGAAGTAATATACACACACAAACTGTAGCTAACACTGAAGTAATATACACACAAAATGAAACTGTAGCTAACACTGAAGTAATATACACACACAAACTGTAGCTAACACTGAAGTAATATACACACACAAACTGTAGCTAACACTGAAGTAATATACACACACAAACTGTAACTAACACTGAAGAAATAACAGTTTGGCATAAGAATGAGCTAAGCAAAGAAAACTTGTGCATCGCTATGTTGCGCTATGTTGCACTATGTTTACAACAAAACTTAACTCAGAGCTCATCTTTTCTCAACAGTGAAGGGATTTCTAGTAGTTCCAAAAAGTTCATGTGCAGATTTCCTCAGCAAAAAAGCTTCCAGACACACCAGTAAAGTCCCGGAAGAGGAAGCTATGGTCCATGGTACGACTGCTTGGGTCAGATGGAAAGAGACCTGATGGCATATCCATCATTACTTAATCAAGTGGTAGACTCTTGGTATGGGATATATACCACTTGTGTTGACACCTTTGCCCCATCCAACCTTGCGGCCGCTGTCACTGAGGTCGGTGCAGTGGCAGTCCTCACAGGCTCCAGCCAGGAAGGGACATTTGCAGAAGTTAATGAGTGGTGGATATATTGTAGAATTGAAAACTTGCATTTTCATTCATTTAGAGGGCATTTGCTAACTTAATTAATTAATTTAACAACCAAACCACATCATTGTTTCTTGTTACGGTCACTTTGTTGATCATTAGCTTCTTATCCATGACAATGAAATTAAAATGACTGTCGCAAAAACCAACTTGAAATTTAGTCTTGCGCTGCTGTAGCTATTTTTTAAATGCTGGCATGAGAATGCTGTTTGGTATTGGGGGCTTTGCCTTTTGTGGGGTGTGTGGAAGATCAATTTTTTTGTTATTATTATTTATTCTAATGTATCTATGATGTAATAAGAATAATAAATGTATAATGTGTATTATATTATGTATATCCCCCCCCCCCCCCCCCACCCACCCGCCCCACTCTCCATTTTCTTTTTTCCTTCCCATCCCCCCCCCCCCCCCCCCCACCAATACCATTCTATATCAATGCAGAATTCCTTGGGGTCAGTTTGATCACACCAATGGCTTAATGTTAATGCCACAGCCCTTGCTATTCGTAGCAGCTGACCTGAAGGAGGGCAGTAGTAGTTCAAGTCTTCTGTAGTTGATAACAATGTAATCCTCCAATTTATCCTTAGTACATGAACACTATTACACCGTCCACACCGCAGTTAAGGGGGGAAGAGTGCTGAAAATGTATATTTTTCAAAATTTATTTTGGGGACCAAAGTGTTTATAATGTGTCTGCAGGTTGAGTTTCAAGTTTCAGAGCAAGTGAATACCATTTTTATACAGTGCAGTATCACTTCACCTTCGAAAGAGGTTCTTCCTCAGTCTAATCGGTCTACAGTTGGCGGTCGGATGATCGCCAACCCCAACACTTTTTATATTCAAAAATGTAGTCAATTTCACCTACAACCTTACCAGTCATTTGTGCAATGAATTGACCAGGGGGCTGTACTGCACAACCAGAAAGGCTACTCCTTTTTTTTTAGGTCACGTTTTTTTTTAAACGTCAGTCACCAAGAATCGCTGGAAAGGATCATACCGGGGAAGAGGAAGCACTAGAAGAAAAAGCCCCGCTAGTGGCGACGGATCAAGTGACTTTTACGACTCCAGCCAATCAAGAAATTCTTGCGCGTGTTTTAATTTCACGAAATTTGGATTTTAAATTCTGATTTGGATGAGATTTCCGTACTTTTGGTTTCCTGCGTGAACCCCCAAAATGCGTGTGCGTGAAATTAAAAAACGAGCACGAATTTCTTGATGCTGGAGTCGTAAAAGCCACTTGATCCCTCTCCTCTGCATTAACAAATATGTCACAGTTATTAAAATCATTCTTTTATGCAGATGATTTGGTATTCTATTCCATAAATTCGGGTGACATTCAAGAAGCTCTTAATGTGCTCCATAGTTGGTGCTTAAAGAACAAGATAAAGGTGAACATTTCAAAAACGAGGATAATGAAGTTCAGGAAAGCTGAAAGACTTGGCATAAAAGATCGCTTCACATATGACAACCACCAGGAAGTAAATATCACTTCCAGTTATGAAAATCTGGGAATTACATTCCAACCATCTCTAAAATTTACAATCCACCTAAATAGAAAAAAGAATAAAGCCTACTCAGCCATTGGATGTTTGCATCATCTTCAAAGAGTATCAATTAAAACGGGGATGAAAATCTTTTGCATGAAAATCTCCCCAATCTATGGTTTGCACGAGATCGCTTCTTACCTCCATTTGCACCACTTAAAAGAAATAGACAAAGTTAAGTAAAGTCATCCTTTATAAAACAGCTATTGGGCCACCACATGAGCACATCATCCACATTAGTATACCATCTTATAGATTGATACACTTTCACCATGGACCTCCATAACAGAGGATTACCCTTCCAAGATACGGTCATAACAGAGTATTTAGACTTTCGGCAGACGAGAGGAACATTACATATTGAAACAATTCCATCGTGGACCAGAATTTTAATCAGCAACCTGGAAGACATCAAATCAGAGAAATCGACATATCATCACAAGAACAACTAGTCATGGGTTCCATCACAAAATCTGTGAGAATAAAACATTCCACCCCCAAATTCAGACTGCATCTGTAATCTCTGTGGTGCATCTGCCTCTGATCGTTACCATGTCTTGGTATGTACTCAATCACCTCTTTTCCATGAACTAACAGACCCATAACCTATGCTATTAATAGACTAATAATTTTGTTATTGTTTACCCTGACTTGAGGGTGTAAAAAAAAAATAATAATAAAAAAATTTTAAAAAAAAATTAAAAAATTAAAAAATTAAAAAATTAAAAAAGAAGTAGCCATCTAGTTGTATCTCGGTAACAGCAATTTTAGGTAGCACGCTTGAAGTAGCTAGCAAAAAGCCTGTGCTTGAATAGCTGCATTTTTACAGCTAGCTAATTAAGCCAGCGCTCGAAGTAGATGGGCTAGCTAAATAGATCGCGGGTTATATATAGCTAGTTAGCTGCCAAGCAGACAACCCATTGTGCTAGTATTATGTGGGGGTTTTCACAAGCAAGTTTTAGTATTTTTCACAAGCAAGTTTGGATAATATTCTTATTATACAGGCGGCAAAAGCTTCCAATACGGGAAGATACAATCAAGAAATTAGATAACTGAGAACAAGATATCTATGGTAGGTGACGTATTGGATTAGCTTTAGTGTGGTAGCGTTCGAAACACGGTGAAATACATGATGCAACCTTGCAAGTCTTGCATCCAAAAGATGTTGTGACACTCTTTCTCCCCTTTTTTATGGCAGAGATTGCACGTCTGTTGGCGGATTTGGCCATTGCTTCGATGGGGTAGGCGCTCAATAAAGTGCTTGCCTTTGAGGCGGAGCGGCTCTGCATTGCCTTGCTGAAGATTCCCGTCAAGGTGCTCTTCAGTCAGTCCAGACTGCAGAATGAAACTCCTAGCAATCTCCACCAGAAATAGCTCGTGGGTTAATTTTTGGTTAGTTGTTGATGTATGCATTTACAAAGGTCAAGTTCAAGAGATGGAAAGCTGCACGTTTCCACCACTTTTGTGTTCTATGTTGAAACGTGTAGTAGCTGAGGAACTTGCCCATGTATATGTTGTAGTCATCAATGGCTTTTGGTTTGACCACATCCTCCATACCAGCCACTGACAACCTGGTCCTCCTCCTCTTGAGTGTTGTAGAGTCATCGTGGATAGAGTGACGGCTCTCTTGTCCATCCATTTCAAGGCAAGGACACCATCTCTACTTTAAGACTTGATCTCACCCTTTTTCATTTTATCTTTTGCCTTGATGCTTGCAGGTACCCCCTTCCTGTTCACCCGAACTGTACCACAAGCACCAAAGCCAGTTTTTAAGGGTGAGAAACAAGCTTGGACTTGTGTAATAATTGTAAGAGTATAGATGGTGTCCTTTGTACTCCAGGCCTTCCACACTCAAGACCAAGCCCTCTGTTGTTCCCTTCCCTGTAGCAGTGAGGCTCTCATCTTTTCCTGGTTATATAAATAATAGTAGTACATGTTTCTTTACATTGCTGGTGTAAAGCCCTTGTGGAAAATAAAAGAAGACAAGCAAAAGGAATATGTAATACCAAGAGGAAGACCCCAAAAAGGTGAAAAGGGTTATATACAAAATATATGGCTCTTTGTGTTTACATAGCCCTTATCTGTGGACAAAGAAGAAATGATAAATTTGTGTATGTCATATTATTGTGTGTATACTAAAGTCTCCTCACCTGCATAGAGCTTCCAACTGTAGGTATATCCAGTAGAGCTGTCTGCCAGGACGTAAGCTTTCATGTCCCACTTTGTGAGCTTCATGGGCCAGTACTGGATGAACCAGACCCTCCCCTTGAATCCAATCATCGATTCGTCGACAGCAATTTCTCTTCCAAGTTGGTATGATGATTTAAATTTTTGCAAGAGATGCTCCATAAGCGGACGTATTTTATACAGAGTATCGTAGCCTGGCTGGCCCCTGGGAACATACTTGTCCCCATCATTCAAGTGAAAGAAGTGCAGTAGTAGACAAAATCTGTCTCTTGGCATTACTGCTGAGAAGGATGGTGGAAAGAAGGGCCATTTGGTGCTCCAATAATCCTCCAGCTGAAGTTTGTTGTCCACGCTGATGGCAATAATGAGGGCAATGAACCTCTTCATCTCGCTAAATGTGCAAGCTTTCCAAGCTCTCACTCTAGATCGAGGAGGTAGGTCTTGATTTGAAGCCATAAATTGGTCTGCGTAAAAATTTGTTTCCTCCACAATTCTCCTTAGGATAGTGTCATCGAGAAAAAGCTGAGCAAAGTCAATGGGCTCTTTTCCTTCCATATCAACCGAGAAACCAGATGTCTGACTGAATGTGATATCGGCACTGGAGCTGCTGGCACTGGAGCTGCTGGCACTGGAGCTGCTGGCACTGGAGCTGCTGGCACTGGAGCTGATGGCACTGGAGCTGATGGCACTGGAGCTGCTGGCACTGGAGCTGATGGCACTGGAGCTGATGCCACTGGAGCTGATGGCACTGGAGCTATATACTCCCACAACCTACTTCATCACTAACACTATCCACAACATCTTCATCATCCTCTCCACCCTCTTTTCCATCCTGCACACTCTCTTTACCATCCTCCACACCTTCACAATGATTCTCATCAATATATCCATCAAAATTATCATCACCGTCATCTCCTTCTAACATACACAGCTCTATGATTTAATCTTGCTATTGCTGAGCCTGTTAAGGCCATCACATATATATTACAGCACATTGTTGAACTATTTAGTAACTAACCTAATAACAAAAAAATCAACAGTACTTAATTAATAAAATTATCCACAATATTAAGTTACGAGTGTCCCGCTGCTCAAAAAGGGGGGGACGGGAGGGGATCAAAGATCATTCCTCAACTTACCATACAACAGTTCCTTTCTCCTCTGCCACCACTTCCCTACCCAATACATAACACACTCGCCCACCTCCTCCCACTGCTCCTTCCACATCTTTCCCCAAAAGCAATGCCACCTTTCCATCCTTCACTCTTCTAAATTCACCCAGCCACTGTCTTGCCCCTACAATTCTGCACACCTCATCCATCAGTACCAGCCGATCCCTCTCAAATTCCCCGCATGTCACCAAGAAATGTTCCACATCCTCCCCTGCTCCACTATCACACATTATATACCTTCATCCCTAACTATCCCACATCTCTTCTTATCCTATAACAACCCAGCTGATGCAGTCCTGAGTCGAAATTGCAACCGCACACCTTCCTGACCATGCATGGACCTCACATACCTCTCCACCCCTGCACCATTCTTTGCCGATTTAGGTAATAATTCAGTGTACTCTTTCCATCTACTTCCTCCTCCCAGTCCTTCTCATTTCTCACCTTCACTTTCCCCTTCCACTTGCGCACTGACTCAACCTCGTTGTTTAACTCGTACCTTCTCCTCAAGATCTCATATTCTTCCCACCATCCAATTTCTCCATCCTCTCTTAGTTTATTTACAACAACTTTTACCAATCTGCTCTGTTCCAACACCTCTACTAAACAAAACCTTCATCTCTTCCCTCCTCTTCCTCCACCCCATATCTCCCCGTATTGCCACTCCTGCTACTGTATCACTTGCCCCCAACAGTCCTCCTACTCACTCTCATCTGTGCTGACTCCAACTTGCATTCCGTCCTCCTGTCCACCACACTTCGGCTGCATGCTCCGTACTGGGTCTCGCTAGAAGCTCCCACACCATTGTCTTCCTCTGTCTACTTTCACCTGCCCATTCACTCTACTCATCCATATTACCTTTCCAACCCACTCTTCTGCCTTCTTTGCCATCTTCTCTAACTGAACATTACCCCTTAGCCTCCTATCAAACCATATTCCTAAGTACTTGAATTCTTTGACCTCTTCCAATATCTCCTCACCAATCCTCCAATGCACTTCTGCTTCCTTCTTTCCTACTACCATGACCTTGCTCTTCTTGCTATTAAACTTCATCTTCCACCTTAACACATACGCCTGTACCACATCCAACATAGCTTGCAGTTCCACCCCTGAGTCAGCCAGAAGAACAACATCATCTGCATACATAAGTGCCCCACACCAGCAGCCTTCCACTTTGACTCCTAGCTCAGCTCTCTCCAATTCCTCTGCCATTCCCATCAAATATATATTGAAAAGAAGTGGAGACAAAGGACATCCCTGCCTAAGTCCATTCTCCACAGGGAACCATCTTGACCTCCTTCCGTTCAATATCACTGTCGTTTCCACCCCACTATACAATCCTACACATGTCCTCACAAGTTTCTCTTCTACTCCATACTGCCTCAACTTCTGCCACAGTCCCTCCCTCCACACACTGTCATATGCCTTACTTATATCCAGGAAAGCCAGATATGAAGCTTTTTTCTTGCTCTTCCTCACTTCACAAATTCCTCTTAACACCAACCACGGACTGAACATCTCCTCTGTCTCCTAAATCCTCCTTGTGCTTCCGTCATAATCCTATCCTCAGCGCACACTCCCAACCTCCTTGCCAACACTCTTGCAAACACCTTCACCACACTACAACACAATAAAATTCCCCTATAATTCCCTACTTCGTCCCCTTGTGGAGAGGTACTATTAAACTCCTCTCCCAGTCCACTGGGCAGCACTCAATCCTCATCACCACATTCATCACCTGCACCATCACCTCCACCAACCTTCCATACATCAGCATCTCATTCAACATTCCATCAAGGCCTGGAGCCTTTCCTCTCTTCAAACACTTCATTACCTCTACTACTTCTTCCCAACTTACTTCTTTACATACCCAACTCATGCCCACCACATTTCTCCTTCCTGACACCAATTAACCACTCCACATCCTCTGACCTGTCTGTAATCATCTTCCTTCCAATTCCTTTCTCCGCTGCAGCCAAAACTTTCTCCTTCCACCTACGCCATCTTCAACTATGTTTCCTCCCAACTCTTGCTCAAGCTCTCTCACCTCCTCTTCCCACCCCATGAACATTTCCTCCACTGCCTCCTGATACTCCACCCAGTCTAGCCTATTGTCAACTCTCCATTTATGTCGCTCTCTTCTCACTTGTACCTCTCTCCTACCCCACGTAATTTCTCCCTATGGTCCGACCCCACATCCAGCTTGCCTGAGTCCTCAACTACTACCCTAGCTACATCCATGTCCTCACTAAACAACATATAGTCTATGACCGACTTTCTCTCCCCACATTCCCACGTCCACCTGCCCTCCAGCACTGTAACTCGTTCCCCACAACCAGACCTCCAGCCCTAACCAACTCCAACACAACCGCATCTTCCATTACTGTTTGGGTTGTCCTCCACTCCTAGTCCAATCTTTGCATTGAAGTTAGTTAGTTACATACAATATAGTTTCCTGAACAAAATTTGTAGTCTTGCAAGCCAAGATCTAAAAAAATAATAATTCAGCTCAAACTAAATGCTATAATTATAGTTCAAAGAACTAGTTATCCAGAGAAGTTGGGTTGTGTTCCAGTAACAATTGACAAATGATGGTTTAGATCTTAAATCCAGCCTTAGAGTGAAAGCTTTAGCACAGCTAACTTTCTTCATGAAATAATGTGTTAGTAAAATAGTGCTGTCTCATTGTAACAACAACAAAAATAGCATATATATATATAATGGATGTCAGATTATTTTTTCATTTAAATTTTGTCTCTCACCCTCTGGGTTTAGAAAAACAAACTTGGATGCGCTTAATTTAGAATGATGAATGTAAAAATGGTGCCACCCAACCATTATACAAGGTGAGTAGCTAAAATACCCACAGACACCAACTGCATACATATTACAGTATGGTGGAACCTCCCTTATATTTTGGATATCCACCTCAGAGATCTAATTCACAATCTAAAGAGTACCGATCTTGTCCATCTCTAGTTTCCTCGGTATTGATGCTCAAGACAAGTATCTGCAATTGTGCATGGAAAAGGTTTATAAGACAACATCACATTTAAGAAACTCGGTGGTTTGGCCACTTGAGCTGAGGATGACAGTCGAGCGCATACGGTCAGCGATTGGTGAAAAACAAAAAGAATCCGACCTCCAATAATCTGACTGTGATGTAAGGTGGTTTATCGCCAACAATACAAAAGCCTAAATAAGGTTTAATTTCATGGTGTGTCACCTTGCTCCAACTTCTGAACTTTTCTACCATTACCTCATCTGCAAATTTGTTAGGAGTTTCTCTCACTATACTATCCATCATATCTTCAGTGGAGAAAAGTGCAAGGAATTGCTATGCTGTTATGGTTGACCCAATAGGTGAAGAATATGGCGTGATATATAATCTTACAACTTTTGTTGTCCAAGAGGTGGGAAATTCGTCAATGATATTGATACCATTGCAGGCCCAGAGCTAGATGCTGACAAGACTGTAAGGGAATGTTTTGTGGTTGAAGGTTTATAGCCGCCAAAGATGACACTAAAGAGACAGGAGAGTTTAGTACATCACTCTGACATGAGTACATTATACATTCAAATGTATTTTCCACTTTCTTTTCACCTTTGCTAGTGCACCTTCCATAGCATGCATGACATTGGTGCATTGTAGGAAATTGTCTCTCTCTCTCTGATCTGAGACTTACTTGGGTCACTCCTGTAACACTTATAATAGTGAATATTTCACCCAACTCTCTGTCTGAGACCTAGTTGGACCACAACTACATTCCCACTATCAGGTTGAGTAGTCAACAGTAATAGCTTTGTACACAAGAAAAACACACTTTGTACAATGGTATTACAGAAAACATGTACAATACAGAACTAAAGCTCTGACTCTGGCACTCTCTGTTAATCATGTTTTATTATATAGCTCATTTGGTCTTCTTCCAGTTGGTGGACTGGTATGATTGGTTGGCTTGGAAGCTCATAGAAGTCTCACTCCATTCACTACTTCACAGACTTGGGGATCATTCCCTTCTTCCCCCCCCCCCTCCCCAGGCTCCACTACATCTTGTGGTCTTTGTAAGAGATCCTACTTCTTTTGCCTCAACTATAGTATTGACAGTCAGCAAGAAGTCTCACTCCACAATGCCTGCCCCTATCAACTGTCTCACTACAGTTGACCTAGACCACCCAAAATCAGACTATTCCCTCAATAGCTGTTTCCCTCCACTTGACTTGCCCAAATGACTGTTTTGCACCTTTATATAGACAATAGAGCATGCATACATTTTACTCCTGCATTAGAAATATCCATGATAATTATGAAGTATCCACGACCATTATGAAGTACCATTAACCCGAAACTAAGGGAGACTAGCGCTTGCTAGTAATAGTGAGCAACCTGATGTAACTATCCCCAGGAGTTGTCAGGCTGCTCTCTGACATGCTCTGGACTGGTAATAGAGACCGGATGAGAAGGCTTGTTTGATGAAGTAGGAAGGCTCAAGATATTAAAGGCTGCAAGCTATATATATATTTTTATCATGTTATATACCTTGCCATATACTCTTCCACCCATTCACAATTTAAATTATGGTACACCTGTCGGCAGCTTTACAAACCCACAGTATATTTGACTGGCACGGTTAGTAATTAGGGGCTGACGCGTGAGTGCGGCAATCGCCATCCTGTGTAAGCGGATGCGCGACCTGCGTATAGCTTTCGAGCTAGACAGAGGCGCAAATCACTCAATGCAGCTATAGATGAGGTCGTGGAATGAAATGAAGTGGTGTGACAATATGAATATAGCCCTGAAGGACGGATTGCCTAATCATTCTGTAGTCCTGCTACAAAATGATGTGTTCTCTATCTAAGAGGAAAATCTTTGTCGGGGCTATCTTGCTCGTGGCCATAATTTGTGCAATGTTAATTGGCAGGGATCTAGCTGTCTCACCAGTTCTGTTAATAGCTGGCATTAAGAACAAGGTAGGTCCAAGCAAATTCAGTGGACTCGTAGCAGCCAACAAGAGTCACTCTGTGATATCACTGCCAAGACCTACATCAAAGAAACAACTAGAATCCAAGAAGGCAAGACTAAGCTTATCATCCAACCTCCCTACTCTGCCCCCAGATGTCATCCAAGGCATAAAAGCATTTATGTTTTTTGTTGGCTATCCCAGGAGTGGTCACAGCATTGTCGGCAGCATCTTGGATGCACATCCACACGTTGTTATGTCCAACGAGCTAAGGTTTTTCGAGCAATGGTCCTTCTTCAATGATAAAGCCACACCAAGAGCATGGACAGCAAACCTGTACAATATAATCTACCAGAGGAGCATAAAGGACACACTAGTAGGTGGACCAAGGAATGCTAATAGCACTTCTAAAGGTTACACATTGGCAATTGGCTCCTTGTGGCAGGGAAGGTTTGATAAGTATGTCCAAGTATTAGGCGACAAGAGTGGAAGTTCAGCTACACTGGAGTACATGCGAGACAGCATCACATTTAGGGCTCACTATCAAGAGTTTGTGAAAAAAATAGGTGTTCCCATCAAGGCACTACATGTATTGAGGAATCCTTATGATGTCATAGTAACACGCATTCTCTACACGATTGGGCTCCATAGTAGTAAAACGGGAGCAGATTTTGTGGTGGCAGTAAAGAAGCATGTTGGCAATATGACCAATACCAGAGACAGGGAAGATGCAAAAATCAGCGATTACACGCGGCTGAAAAGCAGCATCAATACATATTTTGACAAGAGTAGAGCTGTGATGGAACAGATCGAGTTGATCGGCAGGAAAAATGTTTTGGATATCCATCTCAGAGATCTAATTCACAACCCAAGGAGTACAATCTTGTCCATCTCTAGTTTCCTCGGTATTGATGCTGAAGACAAGTATCTGCAATTGTGTGTTGAAAAGGTTTATAAGACACCATCACACTCAAGAAACTTGGTGGTTTGGCCACTTGAGCTGAGGATGACAGTTGAGCACAGAATGAAAGAGTATGAGATGCTACAAGGGTACAACTTCACCAGTGAGTAATTGACACAATGCGTGCAGTCATTCCGAGTATTATTTTCACATGAAATTGGTCTTGTGTATACATATACGGTCTCTTACATTATTTGCAGTTGTACCAAATATGATGACCTGTAATCACAGAATGTCTTACATACACACAATAATAGATGTCAACTTTTTGCTCTCCATTTGCCTGCAGCTATCATTGCTCTTTTCCTGGCAGAGTGCTGGAGGTCACACTTGCTGACAGTCTTGATGTGTTCTCTTGCCCAGGTCTTTTGGTCAACCTCTTGCGAGTATTCACAAACAAAAACAGAAAACAGAACCGTATCAATCTCATATGTAAACACTGATCTATGATTAGGTGAGTACATAGGCAGAGCAAGAGTCCAATATATATATTAGACATAGAATACGAGGACAAGAACAAAGTAGTGATGAAGGTCCATTTGTAGATAGGATGAATTTGAAGTCGAGTTGTTTTCAAAAGGGGGCTTTCAAAAGGGGGGCGATACCATATTTTGTTTAAAAAAACAGTGGTGGTGTGATTTTAGAGCTCTATAAATTCTGCATACTTCACTCGATAAACTTAAAATTCTTTGAACGCGGTGCAGTATATATAAGGTAATTTCCCCGTATGCGGAAGCTGTTTTTGATTTTTTCCTTATCAGATGCAATCTGCCCAAATAGGTGGTTTAACAGATATCTCCAGACATCTCCTGACTACATATGTGGTATATCCTGAGAACCACACCCTACATTTATTAGCCGGAAACTGTTTTTGGAATCAACTGATTTTTTCCATATCAGATGCAATCTGCCCAAAGAGTTGTTGAGGTTACTTTATCAGATATCTCCAGACATTTCCTGACTTTCGGGTATCTCCTGACTTTGTGGTATATCCTGAGAACCACACCCTACATTTATTAGCGAAAGAAGTTGGGAGAAGACTAACAGAAGCACTCTGGAAGTAAGTGTCCATAGGTGTAGTTGGTAGAGCTGAGTGATGGGTATATAGCTAGCCTTAGCTTTTGGATCTATAGCCATCTTGCTTTCCTGTGTTAGATAGGTATCTAGCTTGTCAATAGTTATTGCTCGAAGTAAACAGTAGTTATAGCTAGCTAGTTGTATCTCGCTTACTAGCTAGAAAATTATGTATAGCTTGGTGTGTGCTTTTTAGGTGGCAAATAGCTAGCGCTTGAAGTAGCTAGCTAGTTGTATCTCTAACTAGCTAGCAAATTGACCTCTCCTCGGATCAAGTGACTCCAGCCAATCAAGAAATTCTTGCGCGTGACTTTTGTTTCCCGCGTGAACCCGCGTGCGTGAAATTCCTATCCAGTCATTTGAATGAACTAGCAAGTCAGATTCGTCTCTCATCTGACACATGTATGATTATTGCCACAATAAAGTCTACACCACACTTGGTTTTAACATTTTGAATTATTCTCGATATTACAAACATTATTATATCCAAGATGTCAACTGTGCTGATACTGTTCGTTATTTGTGCATGTTTCATTCTCAATCTCTCTCCATTAAGTCCATGATACACTCTATTTGTTGTTATTGATCATCTTCTATCTCTCATAATATTTAGTTCCTTGGACTTCTCATTCTTTCACATTAACAGACTTAACCAGATGAGGCATCTTGCATGGGATAACCCCAGACCGGAAGAAAAGAAGACACAAAAGGGTGGTATGACAGAGATGCTCAACAGAGAAGCTTTGCGGATGCTGTTCGGCCAAACTGTAGCTAACACTGAAGTAATATACACACACAAACTGTAACTAACACTGAAGTAATATACACACACAAAGTGAAACTGTAGCTAACACTGAAGTAATATACACACACAAACTGTAGCTAACACTGAAGTAATATACACACACAAACTGTAGCTAACACTGAAGTAATATATACTGTAACTAACACTGAAGTAATATACACACAAACTGTAACTAACACTGAAGAAATAACAGTTTGGCATAAGAATGAGCTAAGCAAAGAAAACTTGTGCATCGCTATGTTGCGCTATGTTGCACTATGTTTACAACAAAACTTAACTCAGAGCTCATCTTTTCTCAACAGTGAAGGGATTTCTAGTAGTTCCAAAAAGTTCATGTGCAGATTTCCTCAGCAAAAAAGCTTCCAGACACACCAGTAAAGTCCCGGAAGAGGAAGCTATGGTCCATGGTACGACTGCTTGGGTCAGATGGAAAGAGACCTGATGGCATATCCATCATTACTTAATCAAGTGGTAGACTCTTGGTATGGGATATATACCACTTGTGTTGACACCTTTGCCCCATCCAACCTTGCGGCCGCTGTCACTGAGGTCGGTGCAGTGGCAGTCCTCGCAGACTCCAGCCAGGAAGGGACATTTGCAGAAGTTAATGAGTGGTGGATATATTGTAGAATTGAAAACTTGCATTTTCATTCATTTAGAGGGCATTTGCTAACTTAATTAATTAATTTAACAACCAAACCACATCATTGTTTCTTGTTACGGTCACTTTGTTGATCATTAGCTTCTTATTCATGACAATGAAATTAAAATGACTGTCGCAAAAACCAACTTGAAATTTAGTCTTGCGCTGCTGTAGCTATTTTTTAAATGCTGGCATGAGAATGCTGTTTGATATTGGGGGCTTTGCCTTTTGTGGGGTGTGTGGAAGATCAATTTTTTTGTTATTATTATTTATTCTAATGTATCTATGATGTAATAAGAATAATAAATGTATAATGTGTATTATATTATGTATATCCCCCCCCCCCCCCCACCCACCCGCCCCACTCTCCATTTTCTTTTTTCCTTCCCATCCCCCCCCCCCCCCCCCCCCCCCCCCCCCACCAATACCATTCTATATCAATGCAGAATTCCTTGGGGTCAGTTTGATCACACCAATGGCTTAATGTTAATGCCACAGCCCTTGCTATTCGTAGCAGCTGACCTGAAGGGCAGTAGTAGTTCAAGTCTTCTGTAGTTGATAACAATGTAATCCTCCAATTTATCCTTAGTACATGAACACTATTACACCGTCCACACCGCAGTTAAGGGGGGAAGAGTGCTGAAAATGTATATTTTTCAAAATTTATTTTGGGGACCAAAGTGTTTATAATGTGTCTGCCGGTTGAGTTTCAAGTTTCAGAGCAAGTGAATACCATTTTTATACAGTGCAGTATCACTTCACCTTCGAAAGAGGTTCTTCCTCAGTCTAATCGGTCTACAGTTGGCGGTCGGATGATCGCCAACCCCAACACTTTTTATATTAAAAAATGTAGTCAATTTCACCTACAACCTTACCAGTCATTTGTGCAATGAATTGACCAGTCCCCAATCTATGGTTTGCACGAGATCGCTTCTTACCTCCATTTGCACCACCTAAAAGAAATAGACAAAGTTAAGTCATCCTTTATAGAACAGCTATTGGGCCACCACATGAGCACATCATCCACATTAGTATACCATCTTATAGATTAATACACTTTCACCCCATGGACCTCCATAACAGAGGATTACCCTTCCAAGATACGGTCATAACAGAGTATTTAGACTTTCGGCAGACGAGAGGAACATTACATATTGAAACAATTCCATCGTGGACCAGAATTTTAATCAGCAACCTGGAAGACATCAAATCAGAGAAATCGACATATCATCACAAGAACAACTAGTCATGGGTTCCATCACAAAATCTGTGAGAATAAAACATTCCACCCCCAAATTCAGACTGCATCTGTAATCTCTGTGGTGCATCTGCCTCTGATCGTTACCATGTCTTAGTATGTACTCAATCACCTCTTTTCCATGAACTAACAGACCCATAACCTATGCTATTAATAGACTAATAATTTTGTTATTGTTTACCCTGACTTGAGGGTGTAAAAAAAAATAATAATAAAATTAAAAAAATTAAAAAATAAAAAATTAAAAAATTAAAAAAGAAGTAGCCATCTAGTTGTATCTCGGTAACAGCAATTTTAGGTAGCACGCTTGAAGTAGCTAGCAAAAAGCCTGTGCTTGAATAGCTGCATTTTTACAGCTAGCTAATTAAGCCAGCGCTCGAAGTAGGTGGGCTAGCTAAATAGATCGCAGGTTATATATAGCTATATAGTTAGCTGCCAAGCAGACAACCCATTGCTAGTATTATGTGGGTTTTTTCACAAGCAAGTTTTAGTATTTTTCACAAGCAAGTTTGGATAATATTCTTATTATACAGACGGGAAGATACAATCAAGAAATTAGATAACTGAGAACAAGATATCTATGGTAGGTGACGTATTGGATTAGCTTTAGTAGTGTGGTAGCGTTCGAAACACGGTGAAATACATGATGCAACCTTGCAAGTCTTGCATCCAAAAGATGTTGTGACACTCTTTCTCCCCTTTTTTATGGCAGAGATTGCACGTCTGTTGGCGGATTTGGCCATTGCTTCGATGGGGTAGGCGCTCAATAAAGTGCTTGCCTTTGAGGCGGAGCGGCTCTGCATTGCCTTGCTGAAGATTCCCGTCAAGGTGCTCTTCAGTCAATCCAGACTGCAGAATGAAACTCCTAGCAATCTCCACCAGAAATAGCTCGTGGGTTAATTTTTGGTTAGTTGTTGATGTATGCATTTACAAAGGTCAAGTTCAAGAGATGGAAAGCTGCACGTTTCCACCACTTTTGTGTTCTATGTTGAAACGTGTAGTAGCTGAGGAGCTGATCCGACTTGTCCACCCCACCCATGTATGTGTTGTAGTCGTCAATGGCTTTTGGTTTGACCACATCCTCCATACCAGCCACTGACAACCTGGTCCTCCTCCTCTTGAGTGTTGTAGAGTCATCGTGGATAGAGTGACGGCTCTCTTGTCCATCCATTTCAAGGCAAGGACACCATCTCTACTTTAAGACTTGATCTCACTCTTTTTCATTTTATCTTTTGCCTTGATGCTTGCAGGTACCCCCTTCCTGTTCACCCGAACTGTACCACCACAAGCACCAAAGCCAGAATTTTTAAGGGTGAGAAACAAGCTTGGACTTGTGTAATAATTGTAAGAGTATAGATGGTGTCCTTTGTACTCCAGGCCTTCCACACTCAAGACCAAGCCCTCTGTTGTTCCCTTCCCTGTAGCAGTGAGGCTCTCATCTTTTCCTGGTTATATAAATAATAGTAGTACATGTTTCTTTACATTGCTGGTGTAAAGCCCTTGTGGAAAATAAAAGAAGACAAGCAAAAGGAATATGTAATACCAAGAGGAAGACCCCAAAAAAGGTGAAAAGGGTTATATACAAAATATATGGCTCTTTGTGTTTACATAGTGTGGACAAAGAAGAAATGATAAATTTGTGTATATCATATTATTGTGTGTATACTAAAGTCTCCTCACCTGCATAGAGCTTCCAACTGTAGGTATATCCAGTAGAGCTGTCTGCCAGGACGTAAGCTTTCATGTCCCACTTTGTGGGCTTCATGGGCCAGTACTGGATGACCCAGACCCTCCCCTTGAATCCAATCATCGATTCGTCGACAGCAATTTCTCTTCCAAGTTGGTATGATGATTTAAATTTTTGCAAGAGATGCTCCATAAGCGGACGTATTTTATACAGAGTATCGTAGCCTGGCTGGCCCCTGGAAACATACTTGTCCCCATCATTCAAGTGAAAGAAGTGCAGTAGTAGACAAAATCTGTCTCTTGGCATTACTGCTGAGAAGGATGGTGGAAAGAAGGGCCATTTGGTGCTCCAATAATCCTCCAGCTGAAGTTTGTTGTCCACGCTCATGGCAATAATGAGGGCAATGAACCTCTTCATCTCGCTAAATGTGCAAGCTTTCCAATCTCTCACTCTAGATCGAGGAGGTAGGTCTTGATTTGAAGCTATAAATTGGTCTGCATACAAATTTGTTTCCTCCACAATTCTCCTTAGGATAGTGTCATTGAGAAAAAGCTGAGCAAAGTCAATGGGCTCTTTTCCTTCCATATCAACCGAGAAACCAGATGTCTGACTGAATGTGATATCGGCACTGGAGCTGCTGGCACTGGAGCTGCTGCCACTGGAGCTGCTGGCACTGGAGCTGCTGGCACTGGAGCTGATGGCACTGGAGTTGATGGCACTGGAGCTGCTGGCACTAGAGCTGATGGCACTGGAGCTGATGCCACTGGAGCTGATGGCACTGGAGCTATATACTCCCACAACCTACTTCATCACTAACACTATCCACAACATCTTCACCATCCTCTACACCCTCTTTTCCATCCTGCACACTCTCTTTACCATCCTCCACACCTTCACAATGATTCTCATCAATATATCCACCAAAATTATCATCACCGTCATCTCCTTCTAACATACACAGCTCTATGATTTAATCTTGCTATTGCTGAGCCTGTTAAGGCCATCACATATATATTACAGCACATTGTTGAACTATTTAGTAACTAACCTAATAACAAAAAAATCAACAGTACTTAATTAATAAAATTATCCACAATATTAAGTTACGAGTGTCCCGCTGCTCAAGGAGGGGGGATGGGAGGGGACCAAAGATCATTCCTCAACTTACCATACAACAGTTCCTTTCTCCTCTGCCACCACTTCCCTACCCAATACATAACACACTCGCCCACCTCCTCCCACTGCTCCTTCCACATCTTTCCCCAAAAGCAATGCCACCTTTCCATCCTTCACTCTTCTAAATTCACCCAGCCACTGTCTTGCCCCTACAATTCTGCACACCTCATCCATCAGTACCAGCCGATCCCTCCGCATGTCACCAAGAAATGTTCCACATCCTCCCCTGCTCCACTATCACACATTATATACCTCTCATCCCTAACTATCCCACATCTCTTCTTATCCTATAACAACCCAGCTGATGCAGTCCTGAGTCGAAATTGCAACCGCACACCTTCCTGACCATGCATGGACCTCACATACCTCTCCACCCCTGCACCATTCTTTGCCGATTTATAATAATTCAGCGTACTCTTTCCGTCTACTTCCTCCTCCCAGTCCTTCTCATTTCTCACCTTCACTTTCCCCTTCCACTTGTGCACTGACTCAACCTCGTTGTTTAACTCGTACCTTCTCCTCAAGATCTCATATTCTTCCCACCATCCAATTTCTCCATCCTCTCTTAGTTTATTTACAACAACTTTTACCAATCTGCTCTGTTCCAACACCTCTAATCTCTTGCTAAACAAAACCTTCATCTCTTCCCTCCTCTCCTCTATCTTCCTCCACCCCATATCTCCCCGTATTGCCACTCCTGCTACTGTATCACTTGCCCCCAACAGTCCTCCTACCCACTCTCATCTGTGCTGACTCCAACTTGCATTCCGTCCTCCTGTCCACCACACTTCGGCTGCATGCTCCGTACTGGGTCTCGCTAGAAGCTCCCACACCATTGTCTTCCTCTGTCTACTTTCACCTGCCCATTCACTCTACTCATCCATATTACCTTTCCAACCCACTCTTCTGCTTTCTTTGCCATCTTCTCTAACTGAAAATTACCCCTTAGCCTCCTATCAAACCATATTCCTAAGTACTTGAATTCTTTGACCTCTTCCAATATCTCCTCACCAATCCTCCAATGCACTTCTGATTCCTTCTTCCCTACTACCATGACCTTGCTCTTCTTGCTATTAAATTTCATCTTCCACCTTAACACATACGCCTGTACCACATCCAACATAGCTTGCAGTTCCACCCCTGAGTCAGCCAGAAGAACAACATCATCTGCATACATAAGTGCCCCACACCAGCAGCCTTCCACTTTGACTCCTAGCTCAGCTCTCTCCAATTCCTCTGCCATTCCCATCAAATATATATTGAAAAGAAATGGAGACAAAGGACATCCCTGCCTAAGTCCATTCTCCACAGGGAACCACCTTGACCTCCTTCCGTTCAATATCACTGTCGTTTCCACCCCACTATACAATCCTACACATGTCCTCACAAGTTTCTCTTCTACTCCATACT